>WBNO01010568.1:28457-68571 GCA_013400575.1 Peucedramus taeniatus
CCTTATCCCTGGAAGAGTCCAGGTTGGACAGGGCTGGGAGCAACCTGAGATTGTGGCCGGTGTCCTTCAGATGCTGGAATTCCATGATCTTTAAGCACCCTTCCAACCCAAACAATTCCGGGAATCTCTGGTTCATCAAGGGCGGTTGGGAGATGGAGCCACCAACATGGAAATGGATCCTTGGAAGCCTCAGAGCTCCTCCACCCAGGAGCTGCACCTGAAGCTTGGAATCTAAGGATCCAAACCTGAACCTTGGAATCCATGGATATGGAGACAGGACCATGAGGTTCTAAAGGTGGGAAGGGCAGGAGCTGAACCTAGCAGGGTTTTTTGGGATATTGTGACTGGAACTGACACCTGGACATTTGTTTGGGAAATCAGGAACAAGGAATTGTCTGTAGGAGCTACAAACAAAACCAGAAATTCCTGTTTGTGTTTATCCCACTGCAGCCCAGCCCAGGAGGAGCTTCCAGAGAGATTTTTTGGGATTTCTTTGTTAAAAAAAAGCCCAGAGGTAAAATGGGATTGCAAAAATTCCCTCCAAGTCTGGAATATTTATCCAGCCTTGGGGACGCTCTGTGCTCGTCCATCTGGCCACATCCCCACGGGCTTTTCCTTTTTTATCTCTGTTGTTTTCTGTTCCTTTTGCTCCTGGAGGGATTTGTGGGAAGTCCCAGGGAAAAGGATCTCTCCTGTGTTTATCCAGAGTAAGTTGGGATGGGCTGAACACATTCCCCTCTGGCAACAATTCCCAGCCCAACCAGAGCCAACCTGGCCCTGCTGGTGGCACTGGGGACAGGCTGGAGAAGCATTTTTGGGGTCTTCAGGAGCTGTTTTCCTTGGCTGTGCTGCCCTGGCTCCAGATTCTTCCCATCTTCCCAAGGTTTTGGGGTAATTTATGGATTATCTGTGTCAGAATTAAGGCCCCTCCAGGGAATTGGGGCTTGCTGGAGTCAGCAGAAGGGGAGGGAATGGAGGAAAATCCAGCCTGGACGTCCCTGCTCCACAATCCAGCTCCTTGGAAAATTCCAGCACCCTGTTATCCCAGAGCAGTTCCTGGGATAGATGGGATTTTATGGGATTTTATGGGATACAGGCAGGTTGTTTTTCCCACTTTGCTTTAAAGAAGGAGGTGGACAGAGCTGCGTAAGGAACTTCAGGGAATTCCAGGAATTTTTGTCTTAAATAAAACTGGGAATTGAGCTCAAATCGCTGATTCCTGAAGAAGTTGTTTGGAGTTGTTTTATCCGCAGTGGAGGGAAAAACAGGGATTCTAAGGGGTGATTAATCCCTGAGTAAAAAAAACATGGAAAATGGAATAGGTCAGCTGAGAAAAATTAATCCTGGGATCAGTTCGGGGAAAAAAACTGCAGATTCTGTAGGAGGAGATTTGGGGTTGAATTCAGGGGCAATTTTGGCAACAAAATTTTGAAAAAATTATAAAAATTTTGCTGTCAGAGGAAAGTGTTGGAAAGGTAAAAATATTTCATTTCAGGGAGATGCAGATGGATAATTAATTGATTAATTAATTAAAAACAGCTTCCCAAGGGATAAATAAATACAAACATAACCCTTGGAAGCAAAGGATTTTTAATTAAGAATTAATTAAATTATTGATTTATGTTAATTTATTTATTTCCTTGTGAATAGCACTGGAAAAATATTAAAATATTCATTTCCCTTGAATAAAAAAATCCCAAACTTCACTCCCTGCTGGAATCCAGGCTGGGATGGAATTAAGGAGAGGGCAATAAAATTCCAGCCAATATTCCTGCCTCCATCTCTGTGTAGGAGAGGTGTGGCAATGGAAAATCCTGATGGAATGTGAGGGAAGGGAATGTGAGGGAAGGGAATGTGAGGGAAGGGAAGGGAATGTGAGGGAAGGGAAGGGAAGGGAAGGGAAGGGAAGATGCACTGAAGAGGCCCCTGCATTAGACCATCTGTGTGGATCAGACAGGTTTTTTCCCCTAGTTTCCATGAGCAGAATCACTGTTAGGTTTTCAAACTCTTTGTTAGTTGCTGAGCAGTTTGTCTGCTGACTCAGATGGAAAGGCACAGTCCTGTCTGATGAACTTCTCTGTTCAATCTGATCTGCTCAGTGCCCACATGACCTCTGGCAGGTTATCAAGGTGGTCTTCATCTAACCANAAGGGAAGGGAAGGGAAGGGAAGGGAAGGGAAGGGACATTCATTATTTATTCCTATTTGCTCTCCCTGCTGATTTGCCTTTCTGGTTATTCCCTGGCATATCCTGGGACAGTTTTTGCATCCATGAAATTCAACAGTTTGTGTTCTCTTTTCCATCCTCTGTAGGAATGACCTGACCCGCTCAGCGATTCCCATACATTTGTATCCCGGAATTCCGATGCTCCACTGATCTTTCCTCCATTAAACTCGGAATTTCCCTGTTCTAACAGCCCCTCCTGCTCCTGGACTTTTCCCTATCCAGGTTCTTTAGCATTCCCTAAAAAACTCTACAAGCTCCTGGCCTCCCCTTTTTCAACCCCAGAGGACTTTTTTTCCCCTTACTTTTTCAATTATTGTTCCCCAGAAAAGGAGCTCTGTTAATCCTTGTGATTTTCCATGCTTCTCAACTTTCCTTGGCCTCTGCTGAGGTTTTTCTCAGGATTTCTTTCCCTTTTCCCCTTCCCTCACACAGACACAGAAACAATGAGGAAACAAAGACACAGAAAATCCTTTTTTTTACTGCAAAAACTCCAGGAACAAGATGTGTTTATTAGAACAACTTCCAATTTTCCTTTGGGGAAGATTTTTCCTTGTTTCCTATGGAAATTATTGGAATGGGAAGGAATCCTCATGGAGAAAATATGGATTTTAGCAAATTTTTCTTTACTTTGGGATTTTTTCATTTTATATCCTTATTTTTCCATCATCCAAAATGGAGGGAAAAATGTCAGCGAGGATTTGTTCGTTGCTAATTGCTGGAAGTTCCACAGTTTTTCCCTAAGGCTGAAGGATATTCCTGGGATTTATACTGGTGTCGCATAAACACAGGGAAAAGGTGGAGTTTGGAATGGAAAAAGGGATCAATCATTTTTTGATTGATTTATTCATGAAAATAATTCCTCCCTTTTCCTCAATTTTTTATTTCTGTTTATATCCTTCATCCTAAAGAAATTCCCAGGGATTCATAGTTCACATTCCAGTTTCTTCCATTGGATCTCCACAGGATTCTCTTCCCATGGAAGAACAAGGCAAACTAAACAAAAATATCCAAATATCTTTTGGGATTTAGGCACGTTTTGGAGCCCTGGAATGGGAATCTGGGCTGGAAAACAAGGAGAAATTCCAGCACATGGAAATCCAAGGCTGGTATCCGGAATTCTCAGTGCTTATCTTGTCCTAAAAGATAAAGATATTTTTTAAGAATTAGAGGCAAAAAGAAAGAACAAAAAATTCCACCAAGAATCATCCTCAGCTTATTAACGAGAGCTGCCAAAACACTGGGAATCATCCCAATCCCACAATCCCATGCTCAGTGATGGAGAAAATATGGGAAGCAGTCCCTAACACCTCGAGACAATCCAGGTGAGAAAATTCCATATAAAATAGTCCAAATTCCCTCAGGAAATCAGGAGAAAAGGAAAGGCCCAGTTTCATCCTGATACGGAGATGCAGCTTTATCTTCCCTCCGTCCCACAGGAATGGCCAAGAGATGGAGCCATTCCTGAATTTTTTGGCTCAGCTCCAGATTCCCTGAGTTCAGATCCTGTGGCAAAGGACCTTCCCTCCTTCCAGGGTGGGCATTCTGATGCCTCAGGTTTAGCTTTTCTATTTTTCAGATTCTGTGCTGCTTTAGTGTGCAGTTCTGAGCTTCATATCAGGGGATGCTGAGCTCTCTGCACAGAGCAGGGAGACAAAACAATTCCTGCTCCAGCTGGGCACCAAGGACAAATGATCCAAATCTCAGCCCAAGAGCACAAACAACGTGGGCTGAAGAGAGAAAAAAAAGAAGGATGGGACTGCATGGGCTAAAGCTGGAATTGGACAATGAACTGCAAGATGCAAATGGAGCAGAACTGATCCAAGGGAGAGACCCCGTGCCCGGTCGTGTATTTTGGGACCATTTTGGTTCATCTTGGGTGCAGCCCTGGCTGGGCTCTTGTGCTGCCCAAGGTGGATCCATTGAGGAGATCCTTTTCATAAATCCCTACTTTATTCTTTAGCTGTGTCCAGTCTCTGTTCTAGCTCAGCCTTCTCAAGGCATTAATTCCATTTGTATTTCCCTAGACATTCCAGCACCCCCACAGCAGGGGTGGGAGGGCCACCACTGAGGCTCATCAGCAAATCCCAGGAATGTTGGTTTCTTGGGAATCACAAGCTCCCAGTCCACTTTCCAAACCCATCAAAGACCCTCAGAATTGCTTCCCAATCCTGTTCCAGTTTTCCACCTTCCTAGCTTTTTATGCTCACTTGTCTTCTCTGGTGGCTGATATTGGTTCCCATTGGAATGGGAATTTCCCAAGGCAGTGGGTTTGGATTAAGGATTGAAAACATCCCTAAACAACAGGCAGCGACCATGGATTAGGATCTCACCAAGGCTCCTGATCTTTGGTATCAAAAACTGGGAACCAGTTGGAAAAGTCCAAGTTCAAAAGTGAATGCTTTAAGAAAAAAAATTGATTCTATTAGGGAAAAAATAGAAATAAAGGGAAAAAAACCCAAACCAAATCTGGTTATTTTTTTAGCTTGTTTATATTTTGTTAAGCTATATCTTGGAACAAAATTCTCAAAAAACCTGGATGTGACTCCTACTTAACCCAGAAACAAAAGTCACCACAGCACAGTCAGGTCAGCTCCAAAACCAAACCAAAGCCAGGCCTAAAAATAAACCAGAGTCACGGGAAAAGACTAAAAACAAACAAAGGAAACCCAAAACTTCCAGACCAAATCTGATTGCAGCTTTTCCCGGGATATCAGAATAGATGGATTGGTCAACTCCCTCCCCAAGAGCTGAGCAGGAAGAAAACCCAGGGAAGGCAGCGGGCACCTTTTCCAGTAAAACTGGGATAAACCCTGCCCAGGAAATCCCGGAAACAAAGCCCAGCTCCTTTGTGAGGGTGAGACAGAGATGCCCTTGGTGGTGCTGTGGTTTGGATGTGTTGGACAAATCTCCAGCCTTTTTCTGGAAAACCAATCCATTGTCAGGAGATGGTGAGAGCCGGATTTATGGAAAACCACTAATTATACTGCCAGTGGTGTAAACATTCCTGATTCCTGCTTATCTCTTTTCCTTCTAATTCCCCCCCCCTCCCCCCCACCTCTCGTTAGCTCAATTCTATTTCCTTGCTTTTTAGGAGTTTGAGAGCAGGGATTTGTAAATGCACATGGAAAATGTTTTTTTCTTGGAAGTTTCCAGTCAATCCTAAAGGAACAAGGACTTGGAAATCCAGGAGAAAGGCAGAGGAGACTCACCTGGGCTCAGTTAGCCATGATGTGTTTCACAAAAGCTGGAAAAAAGAGGGAAAGAAGGATCAGTTATCATACGGAAAACATAATTAACCTTTCATAGATGGTGTTTATCAAAAGAGTTATGGACTCAGAATTGTCTAAAATTTGGAATTTTTGCCCCAGAGTTTCCATGGATTCAAACTTTCTTGGGAATATTTTAAGAAGGCTTTCAGGGGTCCCACCCACCTTCATAGTTGATGCAGCCGTTGGCATCTTCCTGCCCAGCCATCAGTTTATCCACTTCCTCCTCAGTCAGCCTCTCCCCTGCATGGAAAACAAAATCCCTGGATCAAAAGCCCTGATTTAGGAATATAGGAAGCTCCTGAAGAATGCAAATGGGAGTGAGAGAAAAGAGGGGGAGGTTTCTCCTGGGGTGAATTTGGGGTGCTGACCATGAAAAAAGCTCCTTTTGGAGTTGCAAACTTAATCCAAATTCCAAACTTGACCTAAATCTGGATCCAAATTTGACAGCAAATTTGATCCAAAATCCAGAAAGACAGGAAAAATATGGAAACCCACAGGATATTATGGGCACAACTCATTTTCCTAAGAATAAGCTTGGTCAAAATGCCAAATCTTGAAGGTTTGGATCAGTTTTAACCAAGTACTGATGAAAAAACTCTCAGTGAAAAGCCAGTTCCACTCTGAGTTTGAGGTTCTGGAAGATTTCAAGGTCAAATTTGGGATCTTTGGTATGAATCAGTGATGGGTTTAATTAAATTTAATTTTATTACTTAGATATTTGGTGCTTATTGGTTTGTAGGTCTTCATTTTGGTGAAGCAGAACGGAGACAAACCAAGGGAATCATTGGGATTGGCAATGTTTGAATGATTTATGGGAATTTAATATTTATTGGAGAAATCCATCAGAACAGGAAGGAGAGAGAGAAGGGAGGGATGGAAGCGCCTTTGGAAGCACAGAAAAATGGGGACAAACCACAGGAATAGGTGGGATTGGAAATTCTGGGATAATTTTATGGTGATAGGAATGAGGTATTTATAGGAGAACTAAAACATGAAGGGAAAAGAGGGAGGAAGAAAGGGAGGGATGGACATTCCCAAGGGAAGGTTTTCCTCACCCAGCGTGGCCAGGACGTGGCGGAGCTCAGCTCCCATGACCGTCCCGTTCCCCTCCTTGTCGAACACCCGGAGCCCTTCCACAAAATCCTCGTAGGTTCCCGTGTCCTTGGTCTTGGCAATGTGCTGGAGCATGGGCAGGAAGGTCTCGAAATCAATCATCTTGGAATTCATCTCTGGAAAACCCAGGGGAAGTGGAAGTTTTTAGGGATTCTGGGAATAACAATGGGGTATCCACCATGGGGTGGAAGATCTGTGGTGATAAATGTTGGATAAAAGGAGAGAAGAGTGTGGAAATGGAAGTTTGGGAGGATTCTGGGAGAGTTGGGAATAACAATGGGATTTCCACCATGGGGTGGAAGATCTGTGGTGATAAATGTTGGATAAAGAGAGAGAAGAGAATGGAAATGGAAATTTGGGGGGATTCTGAGAGAGTTGGGAATTAACCGTGGAATATCCACTGTGAGAGCAGAACTGTGGTGATGAATTCCAGGTTAAGGGAGAAAAGAATGTGGAAATCGAAGGTTTGTTGGATTCTGGGAGAGTTAGGAATTAACTACAGAATATCCACCATGAGGGCTGAACTGTGGTGATAAATGTTGGATAAAAGGAGAGAAGAGCATGGAAATGGAAGGTTTATTGGATTCTGGGAATAATGATGGGATACCCACCATGGGGTGGAAGATCTGTGGTGATAAATGTTGGATAAAAGGAGAGAAAAGCATGGAAATGAAAGTTTGGGGGAATTCTGGGAGAGTTAGAAATCAACCATGGGATATCCAGCATGAGTACAGAAATGTGGGGATAAATGTTGGATGAAAGGGAGACAAGAACATGGAAATATGGAATACAGAAGGACATCACTGCAATCATTAGAGGTCTTCCCACCCATCTTTTGTGGAACAATCCATGTCCTTATATCCAGGTTATCCCTTTGTTTCTCTGGATGTGTTGGTAATATCCATGTTTTTAGGAAAAGCACGTGAATTCCTCCATAAATGCAATTTTAAAAGGCAAAAATTTGTCATTTTAAAACACATTGATGGCCGGGGCTGTTAAATTAATTAATCCCCCTCAATTTGGGGCAATTATCTTGACTGTCAGACCAATATTTCCTCCCTTTCTGCTGGCAATCTCAGAGGCTGCTCCATATCCTGAGCTACTCCACACTTGGAAAATGGAGACCTCCCCTTCTCCAGGAATAATTCTGGGAGTGCCCTTTCCCAAAACAAACGGAGGAGGCCACCAACCTTCAGGTTTGGGTCTGCCAAGCAACTTCATGACCTCAGCCTGGGTCGGGTTCTGCCCCAAAGCCCTCAGGACATCTCCACATTGGGCGTAGGTGATTTTCATCTCCGACTTGGGGGTCCGGTCGAAAAGGGAAAACGCTTCCTTAAATTCTGGAAGGGAAAAATGTCAGGAGAAAGTCATTCTGTGCTCCCTTGGATAGAGATAAACCAAATTTAAACCTTTCCCTCACTAACTGCCTGATTGTTTCATTTTGTGGTTTGGGAAAAATTTGGATGAGCTTTGTTATCTCCAATGTTTGTGTTTCTCCTTCCCTGCATTTCCGGTTCCACCGCAGAATGGAATCGGAGAGGTCAAATGCTTCTCCCATGGTATTTCCGTCTCAGTTAACATCGGAAAGTGTGGAAAACAGGAGAAATTGCTGACCTTGGGAGCTTTCCAGCTCCTGAGGAGCACTCAGGAAGGGCCAGGATTCAACAGCAGCTCTGCTGATGGGAGAACCGGATCTTGGATTAATTTGAGAGCACTGACCCAGTGCCCGGAGCTCCAGGAGCACCTCTAGGAACTGGAAATAAACTGTGCCAGGAAAAAATACTGGGATTGTCAACCAACAAACCGTGTATTGGTGGGAGAGGGTGAAGGTGTATGGAAAACCTTATCCCAGAATTCCAGGATGGGTTGGGTTGAAAGGGAGCACAGTGGAGCAGTTGGTGGCACCTCCCTGCTCCAGCAGGGCCATCCCAGAGCACAGGGGTCAGGATTCCATCCTGACAGTTCTGGAATATCCCCAGGGAAGAGACCCCAGCCCCTCTCTGGTCTCTGCTGAGGGTTGGGCACTGCCCAGGGCAGAAGTTCTGCCTCCTGTGCCAGGAGAATTCCTGGGCTCAGTCCCTGCCCGTGGCTCTGGTGCCATCACTGGGCCCTGGAGAAGAGCCTGGCCCTACTCTGACCCTCCCTGCACATAGGGACAGACAGGGACACTCAGGGACACACAGGGACACACAGGGATACACAGGGACACTCAGGGACACCCAGAGACAGTCAGAAACACTCAGGGACACCCAGGGACAGAGACAAACAGGGACACTCAGTGAACACTCAGGGACACCCAGGGACACTCAGGAACACACACGGGGACACCCAGGGCCGAGGGCCCCTCTCATTGGGGCTCCTCTCCAGGCTGAGCAGCCCCAGCTCCCTCAGCCTCTCCTGGGCACGGAGATGCTCCAGGCCCTTGCTCAGCTCCAGGAGCTCGTGTCCCGGCTGTGCTGAGGATCCAGAGCTGGACACAGCACCCAGAGGTGCCTCCAGGGCAGGATCCAGAGAACAGGGTTTGTTATTCCCTCAGGAACTGGGAACAGGCCAGATCTCCTGCGAGGTTCAGAGGCTTCCCATCTCCCTAAATAGAGTTCTTCACTACTGTGAGGAGCAGGATCCAAGTAAGAGCATTCCCATGGGAGGTTCTCCTTTCCACCACTGATTTCATGTAGATGTGGTGCTTGAGGGTATTGGCAGTGTTGGGGTAAAGGTTGGAATCAATGGTCTTAAGGATCTTTTCCAAATGAAATTATTCCATTTTTCTCGTGCAGGACCAGCACACACTTCCCCAGATACTCCAGTTCCTCAGGCTCTCCTTTCCCTGCTGGAATTGCAGGGTCAGAGGAGGATCCCAGGGAGCAGCAGTAACAGGCTATTATCCTTTACTGTTATCCTTTAACTTCATCCTTTATCCTTTAACTGTATCCTTTATCCTTTAATTTTATCCTTTATCCTTTAACTTCATCCTTTATCCTTTAACTTTATCCTTAATCCTTTAACTTCACTGTTATCCTTGACTTCCCAGTGCACCACCCACAACTGATCCCAAAAATCCTTTTGTCTTCAAATCCCTGGATCTGGCCCTTGTGCTGCTGTTATTTTTCCACCTTTATTTCCCTCCCGTGTTTCCAATCTCCAGATTATCCTCTTTTTCCTAAGTTTGGATTTATGGAACCATTCAGCCACACACTCTGCACCCCAGATTTTCTCCATCTTCCCCAATTCCTTCTCTTCATTCCATCTCCCCCTTTTTTCTTTCTTCTCCTTTGCTTCTTTCCCTCTGTCCTTCCTTCTTTGTGTTTTGTTGGATTTTTCTCTCCTCCTTTCTCCCTCCCTTTCCATTTTGATCATTCCACTCCAATTTTCCTCCTTTCCTTCTTCATCCAACGTTTCCAAAAAACACTGCACCTTCTCATTTGGGACTAATTAACATTCCCTTGTTTTCTTCTTTCCACTTTCCTCTTCTCCCTGCCTCTCTCTCCTGATTTTCCCTCCTGTCCCTGGGCAGAGCCCCGATCCCTTTCCAGCCCCTCATTCCAGCAGAGGGCAATCGTGGATTTTCCTGGGTTCCTTGCTGACAGTGGAAGGGGGGCAGAGACCCCTTCCCAGCTCCTTTCCCAGGGGTCTCACAGCCAAGGTGGGTGAGGAAGAATGGGAAATATTCCCACTTCCCTGAGCTCCTCATCCATCATCACTCTCTGACTCCCTGGGACCAAGTGCTGAGCACCATCTCCTAAAGATTCCCGATCCAGCAAAATTCCTGACAGCTCAGATTTCCAAGGCTTTGGGTTGTTGGTTGTTTTTTAATTTTTTTCCTTCTATTGTAATCTTTTCATTTGCATTTGCTGACACCATGAAATTCCCATCCAAGCACCAAAACCACCTCGATATCCTTTGCCCTCCCTCTGGCCAGGAACCCTCTGGATATTTTCAGATTCCTAATTACTGCCTCTCTGCCCATCTGGAACAGCTCCTTTCCCCCCTTTCCAGCAATTCTGGGAGCTGGAGAGGCCCAAATCCAGGGTTCAGAGCAGAAATTGCCACCAGGGATGGGTTTCACTCGTGGCTGAGGAGAAGGACACATAAAAATGGGGGTGTTCCACAAAGCTTTGCCCCAAACCATCAATTCTTCTCCTGGAGCAACATTTTGGGGACTGAAACACCCATGAATCCTTTCAAGGAATCCTTTGTTCCACACAACCTTAGCAAAAGAAGGAATTTGGGGAGCTCTAAAAGCCCCTGAGGTGCTGCAGCTTCTGTTTCTCCTCCACCACCTGCATTTGGAATCAGCTGCCAGAACCCCAGTCGATGGTGATAGACCAGGAATATCCAACCCAGAGCATGGAATTCCTTTGGGAATTCCAAAGGAATTTGTCAGCTTTGGGATCAGCTGACAATTTGGGAAACATCCAATCTTCCTGAGACACCTGGATCCTCCTCTGGTCGACAGGGAAAGACAAAGGGAGGTGATCATTACACATCTGATTGATTTTCCCCTGCTCTAATTAACCCCTTCCTTGATCCCATCTTTTAGGGGCTCTCCCAAGGGTTTAAAGATCAAAATCCTGCCAGATGTTTGATTCCATCCATCAATTATCCCATAAAACCCAGGCTGATTTTTGAGGAGAAAGGGGACAGCTGCAGTCCCAGGGTTCCCAGGACTTCAAGTAGGAGGTTTTGGGATCAGTTTCTTGAGCTGGGACAAAGGGTTTGGAAATTGATGCTGATGTTTGGCTTTGAAAGGATAAAGAAATTCCATGCCTGGCGTTATTTGCTGGATTTGAGAGAGCTGGAATACATTAAGTCCTGATGGAAGGCAGGAAAAATTATCTGAAGCAGAGTTGAGGGTTTTCCTTTGAAAATATTGATATTTGTGGTTTTTTTCCTAAAGAAAAACCTGTATTTGGGCTGTTTTGGGGGCGTAACTTTTGGAAATGGGACAAGAATTCCCTGCTTTTCTTTTGGAGGGAAGGCTTTAGAGGAAGAGAGGAAGAAAAGCCACGAATTAAAGCTCAGCCTTCCCAAAGTTGTTCCAATATCCCAGCCCTGCTCATCCCAGCTCTTCCCAGGGATGGATTTACTGAGTCCAGAAGAGAAAAATCTTCCTCACCTTCGATCTGGTCGGGGCTGAATTCCACCTGGACGAGACAAAAACAAGATAAGAAAACTGATAAGAAGGGGGAAAATGACTCAGATAAGAAGAAATTGGTTTAGTCTCAGTTTTATGATCTCAGGGGATTGGGAGGTCCATGAAGGATTCACCTCCCATTACCCGAGGTTGCTCAAAGCCCTGCCCAGCCTGGCCTTGGACATTTGGTCACAGGAGAGGTTCAGGTTGGATATTGGGAAAAAATCTTCCCAGAAAAGACTGTCCAGGCCTGGCACAGAGCTGGAAGCCCCAATCCTGGAGGGATTTAAGATCCATGTGGATATGGCACTTGGGGACAATGATGGCCTTGGCAGTTCTGGATTAATTGTTGGATCTAAAGATCCTCAAGGACTTTTCCACCCTAAATGAGTCCATGACTCATTCCCTTTTTCCTTGGAAGGACACCAGGATGGCTTCCCTTGGGATTTCAGTTGTGGGAAATATCCTGGTAAGAGGGATCTTCTTCAGAAGTACTGAGTTTTCCCTGGCATTTTTTCCCTTGGGAATGGTGGTTTTAAAGCCAGGACATTCCCATCCAAGCCTCTCTCTCCCCAAAGCTCCCAGTGCTCAGGTTTGGTCCAAATCCATACAAGAGACAGAGAAATTCCCATTTTTGTCCTGCCTTGACATATAGACAAGGCTACACATTCCGTGAGGATATCAAACCTCCAAATCCAAACTTTTCCCCCAGCGTGATCCCAGCTTTCCTCATCTCCAGCAATCCTGGCTTTAGGGAATCATCACCTCATGGCATCAGCTGCATCCTGATGCCACTGGATTCTTTCCCTGGTTTTGTCCTGGAGGCTCCAGGAGGGATTAACTCCACCCTCGGCCCCACTGACGTCATTCACAGCTTCCAATCTCCTGGAATTTTTATCAATCCCAATAAACCCTGTCACTCCGCACTGAGCCGGGCATAGCTAAGCCTGACATCAGTCCTATGAATAAATCTGTTGTCACCCAGCAGTCAGGAGCTGAGCCGGGGGGAGCATTTGGACAATGGAGCCCTTCCAAGAGTGAAACAACATTCCTGGTTTTTCATAGGACACTGAGGGATCCAGGGATGAACAGCAGGATTTTCACTTGGGATGAAGAGGAGCTTGGAGTTTAGGGATTTTTTCATTTACTTATTTTGGATTTTGGGAGGGTTGGGGATTTTTGTGGGGTTTTTTGATGGGGGGTTGTTTGGTTGGGGTTTTTGTTTTTGTTGTTGTTGTGGGGTTTTTTTACTGTTCCGTTGGGACACTGCTTCAGGAGACAGAAATGCAGGAGCTGGAGAGAGGCCAGGAAAACCATCAGGATCAGCATCCTGGGGTTGAGGTTACATTTGGATTTCACCATCATGTGGGGTTTTTTCTTCCACTAAAACCTTTTTAATCCTATTAATACACAACATTCCCATCATCCCCTCTCCCATCACTTTCCACAGTAATTATGATGGATATAAACTCCTCCAGTGCCCTGGGACAAACGTTTATCCAGTTTCCAAGAGCTCCAGTCTTTTGGAGGAAAGGGAAGTAAAAACAGAAATCAACCTTTAATTCCAGCTTTGATTCCAAAGCACAATATTTCAGGAATAGGAAAATGAAGCAGAATCTTTGTCAAGGTCATGCAGAGACGGCTGCTCCATGAAAAACCCCACAAAATTATTCCTTATTTTCTGTCTGTTCTTAGAATGCCGGAGGGCAGGGATGGATGAGATATTGGGAAGGAATTCCTGGCTGAGAGGGTGGAGATGGAATTCCCAGAGCAGCTGTGGGTGCCCCTGGATCCCTGGAAGTGTCCCAGGCCAAGTTGGACAGGGCTTGGAGCAGCCTGGACAGTGGGAGGTGTCCCTGCTCATCCAGGTGTGGAATGGGATGATCCCTAAGGTCCCTTCCAACCCAAAACTTCTGGGATTCTATCATTTTCCACAGGGAATTTTTTGGCCCATTTGGAAGTGGGACTGGGTTAAAGAGGGATTATTTTGGGAATGCTCTGCTTGTCAGAATTGGGAAACAAAAGCAGAGCTCTCCTGTCACCACATTATCCCATTATCCTGTTATCCCGTTATCCTGGTGCCTCTTGGGCAGCTCATTCCTGTTTATTTTTCAGGACAGTTCCACGGCAAAGGTTGGGACATTTCAAAGAGCTCCAGCTCCTGGAACTGGATTTTTCAGGAGCTGGAAGTGCCCAAGGATGGAGGGGACTTGCTGGGGCCTGGCAGTTGGAATTATCCCATCCCTAGGGTGGGATTAAATGGAACAATTCAATCCGTCTCTCCCAAAATCAACCCATTCATCCCAAGAGAAGCTTCCCTTTTCCCAGCCTCACGTGCAGCCCTTCTGCCCATGGAATGCTCCAAGCTCTGGAGATGAACAGGCAAATCCAGCAGGATTTGCCATTCCTGGTGCTGCACCATCCCTGTTTTCCCTGGCTGCTCCTACCTTGGATGCTTTTCCATCTTTCCATGCAGAAAAAGGGAAGAAACTTTTCCTTTCCAGTATCCCAGCAAGGCTTTGCTGGGACAACAGATTCCACACGGCCTTGAGTGCGGCTTCTTGAGATCCCAGCACTCCCCAAAAATGATTCCTGGCTGCTTTTTCCCCAGGAAATCATGGAAAACTCTCTATGGAAAACCGTGTCCCTTCCAGGTCCTCAGGTATCCCAGCTGTCTCCACGTGGATCTTTATCCCAGTCACCAGACCTGCAGCAACGTCACCTCATCCAACTTTAGCCACTGAAATGCCAGCACCCAAATTCCCAAATTCCCATCTCATCTCCCTTTATCCTAGCTCAGCGTCTCCCAAGGGTGACTCAGGACCCAGATAAAGGAGTTTGGCACCATTCCAATGGATGAACTTCCAGAGATTTTCTCCCTGTTCGTTACTGGGGATTTAAATCCAATGATTCATTTTCCCGTGGTCAAAGCTCTAGGAGCCATTCCTACTTTGTGTCCTTAAAAATCATCATTAATCCCATTTTTCAGATTATTTTTCATGGGAAAAAAAATGCATTCCTGGGAAAATGCACCTCCTTATTAAAGAGCTTCCAGGTGGGAATAAATTAAATGTATGGAAAAGACAATTTTTTGCTACCAAATCTTTTCAGGACAATTTATTCCTCAAAGTTAAAAGTTCAGGGATCATCCTAGAAAAGTACTTTCCAAGGAATGAGCCCCACTCTTCTGGAAAATAAATACCCCAGAACCTCTTTTGGATGAGTTGCAAACAACATCCAATTGCACCCACTCTTGGAAATTTGGGAAATCTTTGGAACAGTGAAAATTTCGGAGCATTGGATCAAATCCAATGGGAATGTGCATGAGAGAAACCCCAAAAATTTGGGATAATGGCTTTAGGTAAGGATGGATTCCACATTTAGGCCCCTGGTACTGGTATCCCAATAGAAACAAAAAACAGACCAGGAGCATCCAAAGGTGAGAGGGAAAAAATGGGAAAATCTGATACAATTCCAGGTGCAAAACAAGATCCTGGGATCATTATCAGGACTGGGAGAGGTGGGAAAATTCCAACAAGGAGAACCTTTCCCTACCACAGGAATATTTTGATTTTGAAACTTTTTGTGGTCAAAAAAAAATAATCTCAAAATTCCAAACAAAACCAATAAAATCTGAGAATAAATAGAAATAATTTGAGACATTCCCATAAAAGAATTAATTTTTAACATGTTGTTTGGATACAAAGTTGTTTTTCCAGCTTCTTTTATCCATAGTTTATGGAAATAAGAATGGGTTTCATCCTGCAGTGCAGAAATTGGGATTTTGGAGAATTCCAGCCCTCATAAAAGCATTTTTCCAAACATTGGAAAGGGATTCTGGGCTCCAGCAGAGCTGGATTTGTGGAGCAGGAATTTGCACAAACAGACAAGGGCATTCCTCATCAAATTAAAGAATTCCCAGGAAAACTTCTCTAGGAAATATCCCCTCCCTTTTCTATGAGGTTGGGAAAAAAATTTTTCCCAGACTCCAACTCTGTATTTCCCCCAGCCCCAGACTCCAACTCTGTATTTCCCAATTTCCCTGATCCAGTATTTGGGAATGGGATATTCCCTGCAGGGATTTGGATCTGTTTATTATTTGGGAATTCCAGACAAACTTTTAGCACCTTCAAAACAGGATAAGAATGCTAGAATTTATATAATATTTATAATATATGTAGCCTTCAAAATTCCAAATTGTGCCAAAGGGAAAAACTTTGGGAAACATTTTCATGAAAAATAAGCTCTTTCCCAAATAACTGTGCAGAGTAATTTTTAAAAATGCAGGAATTGATTTTTCCAAGATAAAAATAAATATGTGGAGCACAGAATTGTTTTTATTAAAAAATAAAGATTTTTTTGAGTGATGCCAATTTGGGCTTGGGGTTTTTTTAATGACAACTCATCCCTGCTGCCCTTGATCCCACAATGTCCCAGAATCCCAGTGGATATTCCCACAAAGTCATGGTGTCCTGGCTGGAGCTCCCTGTGCCTCCAAGGGAAATAATTCCCTTTGTCCCTGTCCTTTTCCAGCACTGGAATGTTGAGCATGGAGCTGTTGGAGAGAGCTGGATCCCACCACAAACCTCTTTCCCAAGGTCAAGGAATTGTTCTGGAGTTATTCCCTTCAAAAATTCCCCAAAACTGAATTCCTTGGGACTTGATTTCTTGATATGTTACAAATCATTGCTTTTTTCACCAATATATAAAAATTTACAGGAAATTTGGGATTCAAGGCAGGAAAACACCCTTCCAGGATTTGTCCCAAATCCTGAGCTGAGGGACTTGGTCCCATGTGGAAGAGGAGAAGGATTTAATCGATGAGGAGACAAAGCAACTTATTCTCTTTCTCACATAATTCCCATGTTTTCCTGAGGAGAAACTGCTTTTTGAGGATCCAGGGATATTTATCAGTTGGGAATGTTGACCTGGAGAGGAGAAGGGAAAGCTCCAGGGAGAGCTCAGAGCCCCTGCCAGGGCCTGAAGGGGCTCCAGGAGAGCTGCAGAGGGACTGGGGACAAGGGGTGGAGGGACAGGACACAGGGAATGGCTCCCACTGCCAGAGGGCAGGGATGGATGGGAGATTGGGAATTGGGAATTCCTGGCTGGGAGGGTGGGGAGGGGCTGGGATGGAATTCCCAGAGCAGCTGTGGCTGCCCCTGGATCCCTGGCAGTGTCCAAAGCCAGGTTGGACAGGGTTTGGATCAGCCTGGGATAGTGGAAGGTCCCTGCCCATGGAATGGGATTTAAGGTCTGTCCTAATCCAAACCATATCAGAATTTTGGGATTCCCTGATTCTGTGATTGTCTGCTCCAAATTCCCACTAAAAAGAGATCCTGCAAAGCTCCTCTTCTTTTTCCAAAGGCAATGCCCTCTCCCAAAGGACAATTCCCAAAGGACAAAGCCTCGCAAAGAAATCCTCCTGTGCCTTGCAGTGTTTATCCCTCATGGGACATTCCCTTTTCGGCACAAACCCAATTCCCAGCTAATTTTTGAGGATATCAATTCCCAGCATCCAACTCCTCCACCAGATCCAATGCCACCACAGGATCAATCCACCTACTTTGACTGAAGCCGGGTTAAATTCCACTTCTTTTTTGGGCTCTGGTTCCGCTGGTTTAGGCGCTGGTTTGGGTTCTTCCTTCTTAGGCTCGGCCTTCTTAGGCTCAGGCTTCTTGGGAGCCATGGCTGATTTGGGAAGGAGAGACGGAGAGGCTCGGAAAGGCAGGAAAGAGGAGCTGCTGCAGGAAAAATCTCAGGCTGGGGTGGGTCTTTATCCCCTCTGGAAGTGCCACATTGTCCCTCCCAAACCTGTCACATGCCACTGCTCACAATGGGGCCACGGCTATAAAAGGACAAGACTGGCCCCGGCTATTTTGGATCCTGCCCTTGGATCCAGCATTGTTCCCAATTAACACTTCCATGGAAAAGAGATTTTGGGGGGTTTAGGCCGAGCCTGGCACCAGCTCAAACATTTTTGCCGTGCAGGGACAAGGGGGAGGCTGGGTTATGATCCAGGTGCTCTGATGAGTTTGGTCCTCGCCAGGGCCATCCAAGTGACATTCCCATCTCCTGAGTGACATTCCAAGCTCCTGAGTGACATTCCCAGCTCGCTTTTCCAGGCTGGATGGCCCCCCTGGCCTTTGTCATGCAAAGATAAGCCCAGGTTTATATTTAGAGCCGAGGATGCGGCTTTAGGGAAGCTCAAGCATCCACGCGGTGTCAGCTGGCACAGGGAGAATTCCTGTCT
Source organism: Peucedramus taeniatus (assembly GCA_013400575.1). Lineage (NCBI taxonomy): Eukaryota > Metazoa > Chordata > Aves > Passeriformes > Fringillidae > Peucedramus > Peucedramus taeniatus. Next base: position 46,450 of record WBNO01010568.1, read on the forward strand.
CAGATCACACGCTGCCCTTCTCCTGGGAAGGGACCCAAAAACCAGGATGGCTTTGAGGAAAATGCATCCAGGAGCAGGGAGAACACAGGGAAGGGGCAGCACTGGAAGTGCATCCTCTGGGCTGGGATTTTCCAGGCCTTTTTAGGCACTCGAGTGCCAAATTCCTGTCCCAAGGACTGAGATAAGAGCGTCCATTTGGAGCTTTCCTAATCCCAGACTCTCTTGGACTGGATAACACTTCCCCTCGAAGCAAAATGCAGGGAATCATTCCCAGATTTATGTCATTTTCGTAGGATGTTTTCCATTTCCAGGTCATTTTTCTTTACCAGGAGGACTCTTTGACACAGGGACACTTGCACATTCCTTGGATTATTTGTATTTTCCAAAAAACCTGGAACAAAGCAGCCACCCACCCAATCACAGTGTATTTGTGAGGGGATCCAAGCTGGAATTCCAGTAAATGTCAGTTGATTGATGAATCTCCTGGAGTTCCTTGTGAGGTTATCCTGGATATCCACAATCCAAACCCCTTCCATTGCTTTTCCTGGATCTCCCCTCTTCCCATATTTCCTTCAAATGGCAAAGCCCCACCTGAAAGGTTTTCCTGCAGGTTTCTCTTTCCCATTTTCCCAATTTCTGTCCCAACAGGAATTAGGACAGGAAGGTTTCTGGGATCAGGAGGGATCCCTGCAAACTCTGCACGCTGGAGATATCCCTGGGAAGAAACAGAACTACAGGATCGCTGAATCCATGGAATGGTTTGGGTTGAAAGGGACCTGGAAGATCATTTATCCCATTTAACCCATTCATCCCATTTATCCCATTTATCCCATTTATCCCATTTATCCCATTTATCTAATGGACACCTTCCATTAGACCAGGGTATTCCAGCCCAGCCTGGAAAACTCCAAGGAACTGGGAAAAATAACAGAAATAACAGAAATCATTCCTTGTTTTCACATCCTGGAAAAGTTTTCCCTCTTTAATTCCTGCATTGGAATGAGTCATCAATGGAGAATTGAGGGAGATTTTACAGATCCCAAGAAATCCCAAGGATTTATTTCACCGTGTTCACTACAAATTCCTCAATCCACATTTCTGGGATCAGCACAGATCCAGGGAATTTTGGATCCTGCTCATTTAGAGCAGCAAAATTCCAGTGAAAATTAATTTGGGATCTGGGATCAGCTGCAGCCACAGGGACAGGTTTTACACATTTAAAAAGCTGCCAGGCTGTATTCCCAAATGGAAAACAGCCCTGGAAAATATCAGGCCATTAAGATGCCAGCAGGATCTCAGCAGCAGCTCGGGATCGTCACCTCCACCTCTGCCAGATAAGAAGAGCCCAGAAAAAACAGGAAAGACGGATTTGCCTTCTCTCCCAAATCCCACAAATCAGATTTGCCTTCTCTCCCAAATCCCACAAATCAGCCACACTTGGGAGGTTGGCTGATTTTTTGGGATTTTTTTTTCCTCCTCAGCTTTTTTCCTACTAAAAAGAAATAATAGGAAAAATGGTCAGGAAAAAGGGCTGGAAATCACCTCAGTCAGATTTTCAGGCAAAATTCTGGATTAGCCAAGATTTTTCCCATAATATTTCTATATATTTATGGTAGAGAATATTCAGGAATGATCCTTTGCTCTTCTGTGAAATTAAAAAGTTCTCATATCCTGACATTTTATGGGAAATCACTTCTGCTTCGATTGGAACATTCTGGATAAAAATCCCAGTTAAATCCTTTGGGATTTGGGTCTGTTTCCTCCTGTCTGTTCCTTTTCTAAACCCAGGGCAATTTCATGGATTTTTGGGGATTTCATTGGTGAGGATCTGTGGACGACCAAAATCCCTGAGCAGTTCAGGTGGATTTCCCAGGAAACAGTCAGAGGGCAGGGAGAGATGGGATTTGGGAATAAATCCTTCCCTGGGAGCATGGGGAGGGGCTGGGATGGGATTCCCAGAGAAGCTGTGGCTGGCCCTGGACCTCTGTAAATGTGCAAGGCCAGGTTGGAGCCCATGGATTGGAAGAGGATGGTCTGATGGTCCTTTCCAAGCCAAACCATTCCAGGATTCCAAGATTTCTTAGGTTTATCTTTATTTAAATATCCAAAATCCACCCAAACCAGGGAAGCACCTGATGGATTTTTAATCCCTCCAGGCACCAAACCTCTGCTCAGACCAATTCCATGGATTCAAGATATTCCAATGCCCTGCAAATCCTTCTGTCAACAGCCAAATCTTTTCCTAAATCCCTCATCCATCTCTTCCAGGAAGATCCCTGGAATCCCAGCAGCTCCCGAAAAAACCCAAACCTGCCCAAAAATCCCTTTTCCTACGAATGGATTTGGGGTAGAGGGTGAAGATTCCTCCTCAACTTTTCTCTGTCAAGAAGTTTTTCCAGAGTCCCATAGGAGAAGCTGGGATAGCTGGGAATTGTCTAAAATTCCCTGGATTATCAGGGTAGGATAACTTTCTCCAGGACTCAGCAAGACATTTCCCACAAAACCCAAAAATAAACCCAAAACCCCAAAACCAACTGGATTTAAGGACCAGAAAATTAGCATTAAAGTGAAAACAGAACATTCCAGCCAAAATCTGGATCACTGAAATTTGGGAATGCTGCCACAGTGCCTCATGATCCTTGATAAGTCTGGCTGTCCCAGGGAATGGAATGCTGGAATGTCTGCTGGAATCAGGGAACAGCCCAGGTTGGAAGGGACCTCAAAATATTTGGAGCCACATTTCATGGAAAAGGGACCTGGATGAGATTATCTCCCAATTTCCCTCCTTTTCCTGCATTTTGCCCCACATCCCCTCAGGTAAAGGAGACTGGAGAGGGAATGTGAACCCCCTTTTTCCAAAGAAAACAAAAACCTGGGAAAAGTGACCAATTCCCATGGACTATTGTTGTGGGCTATTAAAATTCAATTATTTGAGACAAAAATGTATCAGTTTCCAGATGTTTGATTTGTCCCCCTGTGGAACGTTTTGAGATTTCTGTTCAAAATAAAAATCAAATTAATTTGGGATTTTAAACTCCAATTCTCACTTCCAAAACATCCCTGGAAGGTCTCCAGACGTCTTTAAACGAGAGCTTGACACGTCAAAGATGTTCCCATTCCAACCAAAAACTGTTGTGCAACTTTTCCCACTAAGGAATTCTGCCCTTGGAATTGGGAGATGGCCACAGCTTGAGCCCTTCCCCAGAGAGCATTAAAAAAGAGTTTTTAGAAGATTTGCAACCCAAAAATGAGGATTTTTTTGGGGCTTCTCAGGCCCAGATGTTCCTGACAGATGTTGGATGAGGGAAAACAGCTCCAAACCACATCTGCTCCTCACCCTTTAGCGAACCCAGTTAAAAACAGAAATTCCAAGCTTTCCAAAAGGCTTTGGCATTTCCAAGATAATTATGGAAGAAAAATACAAAACAGTTTAAAAATAAAAGGAAAATTATTCATTTAAAAAAAATAGATGGTGAATTTAGGAATTTAGAGGAAATCTCAATTTGTCTCCCAGTTTTTTGCCAGATCTTCCCAGTTTTTCCATCAACACCAGAGTGGATGAAATAGGAAGGGAAGGGAGAAGGGAAGGTGTTGGATCAACATGGAAAAAGGGGTGAGGAGGGACCATGAGAGGGGGTTGGCCTCCTGAGAAGCTGCTGAGAGGCACAAAAATAAGGGGAAAAATGGGAATTTCCACCTGGATGAAAATTCCTCCTCCCAAATTCCATGGGGTGCTTGCCCAACCTTATCCCTGTTTCCAATAGTAATTTCAGCTCCCAAAAAAAAGCCAACTCCTGCTTTTGGCCCAACTCTTCAGCTGCTCTAAATCAGACACTTCCAAAACTTCAAGGGGAAAATGCTGATTTATCCCAGCTGTGGATATGGAGCAGGATCCATCCGTTCCTTCCCGACTTCTGGGATCAGGACAACACATGTTGGCTCCTCCCTGGGACAAGAAAAGAAGGATCAAAAATTAGACTCAAAAGTATCTTTTCTATAGAAAATGGAATGTTGAAGATACCAAGCAGCAAAATCCAAGGAAAAACGTGTTCTTCCTCACAAAACCATGTGGGTAGTTAATGGAAAACGAGTTTCTAATGGATCCTTGGATGTGGAGGCACCATGGGACAAGGAGCAGAAGGGATCTGGTTTTTGGCATTCCATTGCTGCAAAGCCAGTAAAAAAATTCCAAAAGCCTGGAAAAAAATCAACGGGATCCTCCAGGGGTTTTAGGAAAGAAAAAAAGGATTAATTGAACAATTAAAAGGATTCACTAACAATTATTTCTGCAGACTTCATGATAATCTATTTCTGTTAATTACAGACTTATATTCTCTTTGGAAAATTATCCAGGTCCTCCTGCTGTTTTTTCTCAGAGATATTTAAAATTCCAGCTGTATCCATAAATATGGATCCCTTCACAGTGGTGATCCAAGGAGTTTACACCTTGCCATCATTTTTTAGTGTGATTTGAATCCTGGGATTCCCTTGAGGTTGCCGCACGAACCACAATTCCAGCTTTTGTCATAATTAGACATGGTGGGGGAAAGGGAATTTTAAAATTATGGGGGAAAAAGGAATAAAACATCAAAATGAAGCCTAAATATAAGTGGGAAGAGGAGGAAAAGGGGATGGGAAAAACTTCCACAGGAATGTTTTAAAAGTTAATTTCCTTAATTTCCTTGGTGTTGATGCTCTTCCGTGTTTTAACAAGGAGAGGGAAGATCCAAAGGGAACACAGAGCCTTTTTTTGGGAGGTCACAGGTGGAACATCCATGTCACTTCCCAAAATACTCTCCTGCCTTTTTCGTGGGGTGGAATTTGGGCTTTGGTTGTGATGCTCCCCCCGCTTCCCTGTGGGGCTGTAACCGAATCTGAGCCACCAGCTCGGGAACAATGGACACGTAGGAATGCCAGGAATGTCCTGGGATCAAGGGCTGAGGACTGCACTCCCAAAATCCCGGGAATGCTCCGCCCGGCTTGGCAGGAAAAGCCTGGGAGGTGTGAGAAGAGCTGAGCTCTGAAACAGGATTAGGGTCAAAGGGAACGTCCAAAGGTGCCCCTGGATCCGTCTGGGACAGACACAGCTCAGCCTGTGAACAGGGAATGGGATCCCTGGATTCACACCCAGGATTTGCTCCAGGCTGGACTTCAAGTTACTTTCATTTCTCTGCCTCAGTTCCCACCCCTTATCCTCTTATTCCTTTTCTTTCTCCCCATTTCTGAAGGATTTTGGGATCTTTTTTAATCAGGCATTCACAAAACAGGGCATTTTAGTCTTATCCAATTAAAATTCCATTGTCCTTCGAAATCCATCCTTTCCTCCTTTTTGAATAGATTTTCCTCTCTCTTTTCCCTTTCTTCTAGGAGAGGTTTCCCACATCTAGACTCCAGGAGCTGGAACAAGATTTGGATACATATCCAAGGACTGAGGACTGCATAAGGCCTGTGACAGCTCAGCTGATCCACCTTTAACATCCCTGGAATTTCATTTGGGAAAAGAAGGGCAAAGATTCATGGGAGCTGGAAAGCTGCTTGTCATGAGCCAGTTCTGTTTGACCAGGGTGATCCGAGGGATGGAGCAGCCTTCCCGTGAGGAAAAGTTGGGAGAATTGGGAATGTTGACCTGGAGAAGGGAAGGCACCAGGGAGAGCTCAAAGCCCCTTCCAAGGCCTAAAGGGGCTCCAGGAGAGCTGGAGAGGGACTGGGGACAAGGCAGTGAGGGACAGGACGCAGGGAATGGCTTCCGCTGCCAGAGGGCAGGGATGGATGGGAGACTGGGAATTGGGAATTCCTGGCTGGAATGGAATTTCCAGATAAGCTGTGGCTGCTTCCTGGAAGTGTCCAAGGTCAGGCTGGATGGGGCTTGGAGCACCCTGAGATGGTGGGAGTTGTCCCTGCCCATGTCAGGTGATGGAACTGGATGATCCTTAAGTTCTTTTCCAACCCAAACCATCCTGGAATTCTCTGAGTCCGTTCTTAACGTGCATTTTTTTTCCAGGGAAGCCAGGGAGGATCACTGCCCTCTCCAGGGATCATTTACACCTTTTCCTTTGGCCCAAGGACAGCAGGGATAACCACGGATACCCCTTACCCGGAAAACACATCTCCAGGACTCTTCCCTCATCCCCACAATCCTCTTTTTTATTCCCAGATGGATGGAGGTTTTTTTATTTACCTGGAATCAATGATCCCTGGGGTTCTTTTCCAATGGATCCACCAATCCTGCCCCTCTGGCTTTGCTGAGGAAACTGAAATGCCATCATTTGTCTGGGAAAGAGCATCAGAGCTTCTCTGGAAAACCGTGCTGGAGCCTCACCACCCTTGGAGCAAGGAATTCCTTCCCAATATCCATCCAAACCCACTCTCCTTCTGTTTAAAGCCATTCCCACCTATCCCATCACTACCTATCCTTATAAAAATTCCCTCTCCATGGCTCAAAGCACACAAAACTCCATTCTCATGGTTGCAAGAAAAGCTTAACCTGCACTTCATCTTCCTGTGGAAATGTTTGGAAAAACTCCGTGTTCGGATGAATCCCGGGTGCTGGAATCTGTCTGATGGAAAACTTGGGCCTGCTGGAAAGCTTTAAGCTGAGTTTACATAAACTTCTGTCAGGAAAAGCAGAGATGTTGTTATTCCTGCCTTGGGATTGGATGGTCACTCAGGATGTTAAAATTCCCACTAGGAATCAGAACTAATCCCACCTCTCATTCCCACAGCTGTGAAAATTTGGGGCTTTCCTTTCCAGTCACAGCCTTACAAGAAATAAAACCCCACAGCTTCATTGCCCCCAGTCAGTTTTTTGGGATTTCAGCCCCTTTCACTGATTTTCCATCCCTTTATCCAGCCCTTGCTCCCATTACCTGATCCAAACACACCTGCTGCTGCTTGGCTGGAAATTCCTTACAGCCGTATGGATGAAACAGAAGGGAAAAAACCCAAAAAGCATCAAACCCCAAATAAATATCCCTAAATATAGTCAGGGCCAGCTGGGTTTAATTAAGATTGTCCCAAAGCAGCCATCCCAAAAGCAATCGGAGCGGGGATTTCTGGCTGGGGCTGTGGAGCTGCCAAAATCCGTCCGGGTTTATTGGATCCCTGCAGAGGAATCCCATCCCTGTGGAACACAAGGATGGAGCGTTCCAGACATTTTTCTCCGATGAGAGGCAGAGTTTGGGATGCAGTGGGAGTAACTCTCACCATCTGATCCTAAGGATCTGGTGATCCTGAAACCGAGCTGGGCTCGGGTGTGGGGATCTGGTTGAAGTTGTTGGAGTATTTTGTCTTCGGAGAGATTTCGGGTGGTTGAGTTACTGGCACTGTGATATATGCATCTCCTCGAGCCAGGTCTTATAAGCTCTTGGAGAAATATATCACACCCAAGAAAGCTCAACTACCTCAGAAGGCAGAAAATCAGCAGGATGGCTCTTGTGGTAGTGTTGGAAACAGAAAAGTTTTACTAAAAGGCAAAATAACAAAGCTCTTTACAGAGAAAACCCAAGAGGGTTTTGCTCCTGGTAAAACATCCCACAAAAACGATCAGTTCCTTTGTTCTCTTCTTTTCCTAGTGAATTGCTTAGGTGGGACTTTTTGGCTTCTGTCCAATTGGCTATCCTTAAGTTTGAGGTGAAGTCTTCCAGGTCCTATGAGGTGTCTTCTTTGCCAACTGAGGAAAGAAACTTCTGGACTTTTTTCCTTTTTAAGGAGACAAAGGGTAATTTGGTCACTCCGTCAACAGAGGGCACATTCCTACACCACCGCTCGTGTCTTCGCGCAGTGGCGGCGCGCGCTTTTCTGGAAGTTTCTCGGCAGGACCTTCCTGTTTGTATCTGTCTTGGAGTGGTTTTGACTTGCATAACGCTTCACTCACATTATGCAAGTGTGAAAAACCAGGCTTATTTTCTTGGTAAAATTTAAAAAGTTTAATAAAAAGACAGTAGAAGATAGAAATAAAGCAAAGGGTTAAAATGGCCTGATGCTTGGCATTCAGTCAAGAGCACACTGTTATCTTTGGAGATTCTCTTTAAATACTTCTTTTGTTACATTATCTTGTTGCATATTCGTAGACTCTTATTCACATTCATATTTTTCTCTAAATTATTTTATATATTTTAGAAACTATTTTGCATGACCTCTCTTTGGGTCCACTTTTTTAGAGTATGTGTGGTTTTTTGGTTGTAGTTTTGGTATTTTTTGTTCAGACTTAGATGTTTATTTATTTTTATTTATGTTGTAGCTGTACAAATTGTGAGTTTTATAGTACTTTAACATATTTTAAAAATTGAGTTATATCTTTTTCTTTATAAGGTTTTTTTAAGGATAAATTTTCTAATTAAGAAATTATACTTAAATTATTTTTGCGTTTAACTTTATAACCAACTACTTGTGGTTCCTAATGTGGACTTTTTTTATTTAATTATATAATACTATTTAAATTTACGAAGAAGAAGGTGAAGAAGAAGGACTAGCTTCTGTTTTAAAACTTCTGTCTTGTTTTATATATATTACTATATTCTAAAACTTCAAATTTTAAGTTTTCTACTATGTGATATTCTGTACTTTTATTTAAACTACACACTTATAGTCTTAGTTCTATCATTTAATTTTGGAACGGTTTTTTTATGGCTTTAAGTTAAATGTAGTGTTTTCTTGGGAGTCAGTGTCTGTGAGAATTTTAAACAGAAAGTTTAAAATTCTCAGTAACCAGGATTCCAACAAGAGGAAGCCCTGGAGAGTCACCATGTCCTGGGAGAGTCTGGCTGTCAGTGGAACTGGAATTCCTTCCCAGCCTTGTTCTTCTGGATAAAAGTACATCCAGCTGTTTCTATTCCCAGTTTGAAGTTCATATCCCTGCATCCCGGATGGGATAATGTTGGCATTCCTTACTCCAGGCAAAGCCATTAAAATTCCTGCTAAAGGCCAGGCCTGGGTTGTTATTCCATACGATATTCCTGAAAAAAAATCATCCTTTCAGCTTGTGCTGGAATAATCCAAAACATGGAGAAACACCTGGAGTTGCACATGGAATTCCAGCTGTGCCAGGCATTTTTCACACCTGGCAGAAATCCATCACTGTAACATTATTTCAGCAGCCAGGGGATGTTTGCAAACAAAAATCCCCCTGGGATTCCTCTTTTCCATGCCAGGAGAGCACTTAGCATAGCAGGAATTCCCCAGAATCCAAGGGAAGGAAATCCCAGCCATTGAGAAATGGAGAGGAGGGATGGGAGCAGTTTGACCTGAGCAATATCCTCACCTATTCCCTCATTAAAACGGGAGAAAAATCAACTTTCACAGTGTTTATCCCATTTTTCCAGAGGGTTTCCTGCTCTCTTTTTGCCTCGATGTTGTTTTAGCGGATTTTGGGAATGAGGCTCTGCTGGGAGCTCCTGGATCCCAGGGAGTGTTTATTTAAGGCAGTTAACTTCCATAAAACACATTATTCCCACTGCAGGCAGCCTGGTTGTGCCTAGAAAAGCTCTGCAGCTCCTTCCAAGAGAGGGAAATCCAGGGATGGAAAAGTCCAGGCAGCTCCAGCAGGGCAAGGACAAAATTCCCAGCCCTGATGTGACTCCACCAGAGTGATACAGGAATGAGTGAAAATTGTTGGATTTTCCATTTTATTGTGGAATTTTATTGCAGAATCAGGGAATGGTTTGGCTTGGAAGGTTAAAAGCCAACGGATTCCAACCATGGATCAGAAAAACAGGGACACCTCCCACTACCCAAGGCTGCTCCAGCCTGGCCTTGGACACCTCCCAGGGATCCAGGGGCAGCCACAGCTGCTCTGGGAATTCCATCCCAGCCCCTCCCCACCCTCCCAGCCAGGAATTCCCAATCTCCCATCCATCCCTGCCCTCTGGCAGTGGGAGCCATTCCCTGTGTCCTGTCCCTCCAGGCCTTGTCCCCAGTCCCTCTCCAGCTCTCCTGGAGCTCCTTCAGGCCCTGCCAGGGGCTCTGAGCTCTCCCTGGAGCCTTCTCCTCTCCAGGGGAACATTCCCAGCTCTCCCAGCCTGGCTCCAGAGCAGAGGGGCTCCAGCCCTTGGATCAGTTCCGAGTCACTCTCATATCCCAGAGGGAGCAGCAGAGAATTCCAGCCACAGGTTATGCAAAGTTATGAAGGCCAAGGATGAACCAGCCTTAAAACAGGACTTTAAAATGGGCTGGCAGCTGTGGAGGCTTAAAAATATCCTGGGCATGGCCTCGGGATCCTCTTACAACGCCTGGGATGGAGGGAATTACCCAGGCTGGGAGTGTGGGAGGGAAAAGCCAGAGGGAAAAAAAACCTGGGAGATGTAAAGTCCTTAATGAGCTGTTTACAAGGGATCACATCCTGGGGCTCTGCTCACAAATCCCCCCCTCAGGATTAACGGCTCCTTAATCCAGGCTGAGCTGTCAAGGAGCAAAGCTCAGCCGTGCCTCTCCTCAAGGGGAGGAGCCGATGGATGTTCCCTGGGATTGGCTCCTGATAACGAACAAACTCGGGATGAAGCCCTTGGGATGGGAAATGGAAGTGTGAAACAGAGGGATCAGCCCCTGCTCTTCCCTGAATCCCCTCCATCTTCCCATCCCTGAATTTCCCCCATATTCCCTTCCCTGGATCCCCTCCTGTCTTTCCTGCCCTGAATTTCCCCCCTATTTCCTTCCCTGAATTCCCTCATCTTCCCATCCCTGAATTCCCCCATCTTCCTTTCCCTGAATTCTCCCTGTCTTTCCTTCCCTAAAATTCCCCCATCTTCCTTTCCCTGAATTCCTCCCTTCTCCCCATCCCTGAATTTCCCCCACATTCCCTTCCATGGATCCCCCCTATATCTTCCCTTTCCTGAATTCTCACCATCTTCCCTTCCCTGCATTCCCCCCATCTTCCTATCCCTGGATTCCCCCATCTTCCCACAGAAACTTTGGGAAAAGCAGGGATGCATCGTTGTTTAGGATACAAACCAGGAAACCCTAAAAGGAATCGGTGGGTTGGAGGATAGGGATGAAGATGGAAACACCTCGGGATGTAGGGAAATCCATTTGGATTTCCAGGAAAGCTCAGAGAATTCCTGTGAATTTCCAAGTTTCCTGCACAGTCCGGAAGGGAATGATGGGATAGGAGATATTTTCATTAAGTTTATTCAGGATTCCTTGTGGGAAGGTGAAGGATTTCCTCTGTTTGAATTTCCTGGGAATGTAACACATTAATAAAGGCCAAAGCACCTCATTTTCTTATCTGTGTAGAAGAAGAGATTTTAATCAAGCAATTTTAATTAAAAGTTGGGATATTTTTATATTATCAGGATGAGAGAGCATGGATAATGTTGGAATAAGAATCCAAGTTCCATAAAAATGGGGAGAAAGTGGGAAGGTTTTATTTATTGACCATTCTTCCACAGGAGAAAAGAGAATTATTGGAATTGGGGCTTTCCTAGAGGGAAGAAAATTGAAAAACATAAATGGGGGCCTCCATGGTATGGATACAACAGGAGCCAGATGGGAAAACTGAAAATCCAGGTGCTGTCCACAAAGCAGGAATGAGATCCCCATGCTGCCCTAGGGATGCTTCCACTCCTTGAGACACCACAAGGGGTGAGACGATATAACTCCTAAATCCCCAATTTTGGGGGTGCCGCAGCACTTTCTTGGAGTGGATACAAAGTCTGGATATGACAAATTGGGAGAATCTTCCCAGAAAAGCCCCAGCAGCTCCCCAGGCTTTGGTTCCCCTTTTGTCTTACAGAGATTTCCACGGAACTCTGGAATTTCAGAGCTTCTCCTTCCTGGTTTGTGGCACAGGACACTTTAAAGGATAGAACTTTGAGACACTTTAAAGGATAGAACTGCCAAGAAATCCTGGAATGGTTTGGATTGGAAAAGATCCTAAAGCCCATCCAGTGCCCCCCCTGCCATGGCAGGGACACCTCCCACTGTCCCAGGCTGCTCCAGCCTGGCCTTGGACACTGCCAGGGATCCAGGGGCAGCCACAGCTGCTCTGGGAATTCCATCCCAGCCCCTCCCCACCCTCCCAGCCAGGAATTCCCAATTCCCAATCTCCCATCCATCCCTGCCCTCTGGCAGTGGGAGCCATTCCCTGTGTCCTGTCCCTCCCTCCCCTGTCCCCAGTCTCTCTCCAGCTCTCCTGGAGCCCCTTCAGGCCCTGGCAGGGGCTCTGAGCTCTCCCTGGAGCCTTCTCCTCTCCAGGGGAACATTCCCAGCTCTCCCAGCCTGGCTCCCGCCCTGGAGCAGCTCTGGGGCCTCCTCTGGATCTCTCCAGCAGCTCCAGGTCCTTGTGCTGTTGGATTCCGGGCTGGGGCAGCTCTGCAGGTGGGGTCTCACCTGAGGGGCAGAGGAGCAGAATTCCCTTTTCCTGTTTCCCAAATTATGGCATCAGCCCAGATTTCGGGGCTGCTGGAGGACAAAGTCAGGGCGTGTTCATCCCTCCCCCACCAGCACTCCCAGCCCTTCTCCAGGGGTTTTTCCCAATCTCTTCATCCCCCTGTTTATGCTGATTCCAGGGGTTGTCCCAGTGTGGATGGAGGCCTTGGAAAAGAAAACAAATCCCTGTTAATTCCTGCTATCACCAGTGGCCACATCCCAGTTTAATCAGACACCATTCCCTGTTGGAGCGGGATTTTCCAGATCCTTTCCAACAGATGTCAACCAAAGGCTTTTGCACAACTTCAGCTCCTCGGGCTTTGAATTTTGATCCAATGATTTTTTTCCTGTTCTGCTCCTGTGTGGAAAGAGCAGGAAGTTTTCTCCCTTGGTGTGAAAAACCAGGACATTTTTTGGTTGCTCATCTGGGAATGTTGGTGAGAAATTCAGAAAGAAAAGAAGGGAAGAAAATAACTCAGGCGTGGAATAAACTCCTTTCCCAGACCTTGAGTGGGAATCCAGGGCTAAGGAACTTTCTGCCACAGGGATTTATTTCCTCCCTTTGCTCTTCTGAAGTCAAGTCTGAGCCTCCAGATCCTCCATTATGATTAGGAATTATCTCTGGGAATAGTTTGCTTATCTCAAGCATATATCAAACACAATTTATCCAGGCTAATCCCTGGAATAGCTGGGATTCTGGCTGGCCAACATTTGGGGGGCTAAATTTAGAGCAGATAAATCCTCTGCTCTGTGCCCTGGCAGCTGGAAAGCCATAAATAAAGCAGGGACATTCTTTGGAGTGACATCTAAAAAACCCCTTTACATGATTTATATTTTTTTTAGTATTTTGATTTTATGATTTTAAAATTTTTATTGTTTACATTTTAATTTACATTTTTATTATTTATATTTATATTTTATTATGTGTATTTATTTTTATTTATGTTTATATTTTATTATTTACATTTTAAATTTATATTTATAATTTTATTCACTCCTCCTGCTACATCCCCAATATTTTTTATTTATGTTTAGATTTCTCTATTGCTCCAAAGGCACAAATCTACTCAAGATTATTTTTTTTTCAAGGATGATTATGTTGGATTTTCCTGCCTTTCTCCGGGGTCCTCCAAATCCTTCTCCCAACCTCAGGGAAGTTGAGACTCACATATTGTTTTGGCCCAAGCCAGGGTTCTTCCAAGGCATTCCAGAAACAGCAGTGGGAGGAAACAGGACCTGACTTCGGAGCCAGCTTGGGGCCTTCCCTCTTCATTCCAGGTTGGATAAATGCCTCACTTAGGGGTTATTCCCAGCCAGGGAGTGTCAAAAATTCCATCACATAAAAGGGAGTTCAAGGGGTTTTTACCTGGCCTAGCCCGAGCTCAAAATAGAAATGTCCTTATCCAAATCCAAATGGAAATGTCCCTTTCCAAATCCAGATAAAACGTCCTGATCCAAATCCAAATAGAAATGTCTTCATCCAAATCTAGACAGAGGTGTCCTGATCCAATCCAAATAGAAATGTCCCCATCAAAATCCAAAGTGAAATGTCCTCATCCAAATCCACATAAAAATGTCCTTGTCCAAATCCAGGTAGAAGTGTCCTCATCCAAATCCAAATGGAGATGTCCTCATCCAAATCCAGATAAAAATGTCCCCATCCAAATCCAGACAGAGGTGTCCTGATCCAAATCCAAGTAGCAGTGTCCTCATCCAACTCCAAATGGAAATGTCCCCATTCAAATCCAGATAAAAATGTCCCAATCCAAATCCCTGCTGCCTGGAGAGATTGGAGAGGGGATTTCAGGAATCTTTCCTCACGCTCCATAAATCTGTGCCCATCCAAAGCCACACAAATCACTCCTATCTTCAATTTCTTATCTTTTATCTCCCAGCTCTCAGGGTTTAGGAGCTTTATGGGTTTAGCTGTCCCTGGGTCCTACAGAATCCTGAGGAATTTTTTCCAAGTAGAGCAGGGTTTGTTCCTCCTCAGAGTGAGAGCTTGTGGAGAAACTAGGAACAAAATTTTGTATATTTCCAAAGCCATCTTGCCTGGATCACACCAAAGTCTGGAGATGCTCCTGCTCTCCCAACCCCTGAGGAGATCCCACTAACCCTGAGGAGATCCCTCCCATTACCTGTCCTTCCATGAACCACAGGGCTAAAGAATATCCCAATCCTTATAAAAACAGGAATCAGGCACATTCCCAGAACTCTACTGATGCCTCTCGGTGCTCCCAGGGTGGATGATCCCTGTTTTCCCCTGAGCTCCCCAAAATCCCAGTGTCCCACCTGTACCGATGGAGCCATCCCTGGGGACGAGTTAAAACCAGAGCATGGAATTTCCCTCTGGATTCCTGAAGCCAGTGGGGGTGGATCTCCAAAATAACTCCTGCTTGGCCCAACACCCCCTGTGCTGGTCGAGCCCTCAGACCTGGTAAACAGCCCAGCAAGGAAAGAAAACACCGGGAACAACGAGGGTACGGAAAAGCAGGCTATTGCCTGGATTTAAATAGAGTGGAGTGGCCAGAGCAATTCCCGAGGGCATTCCAGGGCTGCCAGGAATTCACAGAGTGTCCCTGTGTGAGCGGCTGGCAGGGACGTGGCGCTGTCACCCTGCATCCATCTCCTGCAGGACCTGGCCGGGCCGTGGTCAGCCCGGAGCATCTGCAGGGAAATGCCACATCGGACTTTTCCAGACACCATTCCTCTGTTTTTATTCCTAACTGATCCCTTTATTTCTGGTTTGGAACCTGAGCCAGCCCAGCATTGTTCCTTCCAAGAAATTCCAGGGGGGGAAATAATTTTACCTGGGCTTGGAATGAGTTTTCCTTCTCTTTTCCTTCCTCCTGTCTCTCCTCTCCTCTGCCCACACATCCTGAAGTTCCCTTTCCTTCTGCAAGATCCCAGATTTCTCTAAATAGTTGTTTTCTCTCCCTCCTTGCCTAAATCCTGGTTTGGATCCTGGTTTTTTCCAGCCACAAATCTTGAGTCTGCAGGACTCATGGATGACAAGCGGCACCATGGAGCTACAGAGTGGGGAAAAGAAAAAAAAAATGGAAATATAGGGAATAAATACAGGAATGTTTGGAATTTTTTTTTAATGGCACATTTTGCCTAAATCTATTGAGAAAAACCACTTAAAAATCTTGCAGGCAATAAACTGCCCAAATTCCAATAGGGAACAGTGAATGGAAAGCACTGGAAATTCACCTGGGAAATTATCCATGGCATGTGCAGGATCCTGAGGGTGATAGTTCCTTTTTCCATGGATTTGTGGTGTCTAACACAGGGGTTTTGTCTCTTCTTGTGAGTCCGTAAGTGCGGAAATCTAGAGGTGACCTTCCAAACTCCATCTCACACTTCCAAGGATTTTTCCCAGGTTATCCAGGGGGGATTGGAGTGGGAGGGTCAGAGCCTGACTGGCTTCATCCCACTGCAGTTCCTGGCAAAGGGGAAATTCCTTGGGACTCGGGAGTCCCAGGACTCTGCCTTGGGTTTGGAAGCAACAACAAATCCATCAGCACAAAGAATATGGGAAAACGCAAGAACAAAGCCTTTAAAGAAAACATGTGGAAAAGCAGAGAATTCCAGAATATTTTGGGTTGGAAGGGACTTGAAAGATTCCCTCACTCCAGTGCCAGGGGCAGGGACACCTCTCTCTCTCCTATGTTGCTCCAAACCCTGTCTAGCCTGGTCTTGGACATTTCTAGAGATTGGTCCACAAAGTTCTCTGGGCAGCCTGTTCCCAATAATCCTTGGGAAGCTTTGGATTAGGAATGGAGCTTTGGGTCTTGGAGAAGAGTAGGATCAAATTCCCCAAAATTCAGTGTTTCCCCTTCAGCAGCACCAACTGTCGATGATGAGGAGGAAGAAAAACAAGGAGAAATGGAAAAAGAGGGGGGAAAAAGGAAAAAACCCTGAGTCTGACCCTTTCCTGTTTTTTTCTTCCTATCTTACAGCAGATTCCATGGGAAGGAGTTGATTTTTGCTCTGGGATCACTTTTGAAAGTCTCTACACTGTTCCACTGAGCATTCCCAAAATCCTGCTCAGAGCAAGGTGGAAAAGTGCAATATTCCCTTTTTGGGACATCAAAAAGCTGGAGTTGGAGTGGTTTTCCATGGATAATTGGAAATAAGGAGTTTTCCATGGATTTCTGTCCTCATTTTTCACATCCTCAAGTGTTTGAGCTGTTAATAATCAGTGAAAAACCTCATTTTCCTCTGGGACCACATTTAGGGAATTCAAAGGCACTTTTTAGCCAGTTTTAGGAATTGAGGGATTGGATCCCAAGTCCTTTGCCCTCATCCCCATTCCTCTCAGTAATTACAGTTAATTTAGTTTTTCCTGTTTTTCTTTTGTCAAAAAAAGGGAACCAGAGGGATCATTCCTTGGAAATATTAAATCTTTCTTTAAATGAATGAATGAATGAATTAATGAATGAATAAATAAATGAATAATATAAAATAATATAAATATAAATATAGAAAATATATGCAATGCATATATTATAATATAGAATTATTCGTTATAATTATATAATTATAACCATATTTTTTATATATATTTAAATAAATAAACTTTCCATAAATAACTTTAACGATAGTGGTAAGAATTTTCCAAACTCCAAATGCCTGGAAGGTTCTTTGTCCCTGCCAGAACTCAGGAATGGGGCAGTTCAGCCTGGGATGGCAGCAGGGAACAATGAAGAACACTGGGAATTTTTCTTTTTGGAAACTTTGTCCCAAAACATTTTGTTCCCAAATCATAAATGAGCTGCCAGAATCCCACCCACTGATGGGATCCGTGGGAAAAGGACTAAATCAGGGAAAAAGAGACTGGATGGGGCACTTGGGAGCTGGGACCCAGCTCTGGGAATGTCTCCTCCCAAGTGATATTCCTTAATTTTCCCGTGTTGAGATAAATCCTTTGAATGTGTGCAGAGCATCTCCCAATCCATGTGCTCCTGTCCAGGCACAAAGAACGCCAGGAATTGGAATTAAATGTCCAGAAATATCCGTTATCTTCCGAAGCTGGAAGCAGAACGGTCCTGGTTTGGAAATTCCCATAAAATCACGCCCTCCCAGTTTCACCTGATCTTATCTGGGCTCCCCAGCAATTAAATATGGAATTGGAAAATGGACGTGGAGCCAGCAGAAGGGAATGTTCCTCCTGCCTGGAGAGAACGGGATAATCCTATAAAACTCCCAGAACATCCTTTGAGCTGTTTGCAACTCTTTTTTCATTTAAGGAAATGGAAAAACTCTGATGTTTGGGCATTTTGGATATAAATCCATTTGTTGGGCTCTCCAGTCCCAAGGTGAGGGGATTCCTTTTCAGACTGGCATGGAATAAAAAAAAGTGACAGGAAAAAAAAAAAAAGGAATAAACAGGGAAAATTCAGCAAAATAAAACTTAACCAAGGAAATTTTATACCAGGAAAAATCCTTCCCTGGGAGGGTGGGAAGGGGCTGGGATGGAATTCTCAGAGAAGCTGAGGCTGCCCCTGGATCCCTGGAAGTGTCCAAGGCCAGGCTGGATCACCCTGGGATAGTGAGAGATGTCCTGACCACAATGAGGTTTTATCCAGAGGGTGTCCTTCAGGTCCTGGCAAAT
Source organism: Peucedramus taeniatus (assembly GCA_013400575.1). Taxonomy (NCBI): domain Eukaryota; kingdom Metazoa; phylum Chordata; class Aves; order Passeriformes; family Fringillidae; genus Peucedramus; species Peucedramus taeniatus. The sequence continues at coordinate 64,427 of WBNO01010568.1, forward strand.
CCCAAACCCTGGGATGTGACAGCTCAGCTACCACTGGGTAAACCTCCCACTCCTGGTTTAAAGAACCCCCTCCTGCTCCATCTGTCCATCCATCCATCCATCCATCCATCCATCCATCCATCCCTCCATCCATCATCCATCCATCCATCCATCCATCCATCCATCATCCATCCATCCATCCATCCATCCATCCATCCATCCCTCCATCCATCATCCATCCATCCATCCATCCATCCATCCATCCATCCCTCCCTCCCTCCAACTTCCCAGTGCTGCATCCTGCTGGAAGGAGCAGCATCCACCATAAACCTCGATCCTATTTTAGCACTTGGAGCTGATTCCCTGATAAAAGCCCGTTAATTCTGATTTCATTCCAATTAATCCCATTTTTTTTCCTATTCTAGTCCAGTATCACCCAGAAAAAGAAGTCTAAGCCTGTTTTTCCTGCTGTTCACCTCCCATTTTGCTGGCAACACCTCAGAGCTCCCTAAAATGCTCTTTCCCTCCTTTCCAGCAGCCGGCTCTCCTTATAAATTCCCTTTCCTTTGTGTGCCGGCCTGTCTCCACCTCAGCCCTTGAGGAGACGCTTCTGGAGCAGCATTTGGAGCTCTCTCCGAGCACAAACCATGGCCCAAACCCAAGGAACGACGCGGGATCAAAACGTTTTACGCAAATTGGCCTCATCACCACCCAGAAATCCGAGCCCGCGGAGTTGTTTTGCTTCTTTATTATTTTCCTTGTGGTTTTTTGGCAGCGAAATCCAGAGCGAGCAACCAAAAGTGAAGTTCCACTTCCAGAAGCGGAGCAGAAATATTGGAATCTCTTGGGGCTGCTGGAGCTTTCCCAAGCTCCTCCTGAAAACTCTCAACTTGTGCTGCTGCTGCTGCTGCTCCAATTTGTCCATCCAGCTTTCAACAAATTAGGGATTTATCCTGAGCCAGGAATGGGAATGTGAGGAAAACAGCCCTGAAATAATTCCTGGGGGTTGAATTCCAAAGCTGGGACAAAGTTGAGAAGAAATAAAAAGCTGGGAAGAAATAAAGGTAGCTTTTCTGGACTTTCTTTCCTAGTTTTTATTCCCTCTTTGATGTTTTTCCTGTATTTCTGGAGCTGTCTATGAAGCACTGAAGGTTCTGGTTTTAATTCCAAGAGGAAAAACTTTTCCCTCCTCTCCTGTATCCCATTCCCATGGGATGACACCGTGATGGCATCAGTGACACATCCCTGACAGGGATCATTCCCATTGTTTTGCCATCATCCTGCCCCTCATTCAGCATCCCAAAACTTTGGAGAATTAGGTGGGAAGATCCTTCATTCGGGGGAAATCTTCCTTTAGTAAGAGCTGAGCCTTAAAATTATTAATATTAAAATTACCAAGATCATGGAAACTTGTCCTGGGTCTGGCTTTCCAAGTGTTTTCTGGTGGATTTTCACACATCTCCTGCTTGAGCAGCTCCTCATGTCCCTGCAAGGTCATTTCCACCAATCCTTTCCCAGCTTCCCACAATTCCTTCCCCCTTCATCCCACAGAAGTTGCTCCACCCTCAGATGTGCTGGAACTGGGAGTGAATTGCTTCCCAAAAATCCTGAGGAGGAAAATCCTCTCCTGGAGTTTCTAAACTCACCTGGAGAGTTTTGGCAGGGCTGAGGGAGGGGCTGGAGGGTGTGGAGGAGGAATGGAGCTGGGAGAAGCGGCTTTTGCATCTGGAGAATCCTGAAATTACTGAGGCTGGGAAAGATCTCTGGGATCATCAAGACCAAGCTGTGCATGATCCCATCGGAATCCTGAGTTCCACATCCAGGAATTCCTTGGACACCTCCAAGGATGGGAACTCCAAACCCTCCTGTGCCTTTTCAATGCCTCACCACCCTTTCCATGGAGGAATTATCCCAAATATCCAATTTAACCCTTCCCCAGAACAACTTCAGGCCTTTCCCTCTCCTCCTGTCCCTGTTCCCTGGGAGCAGATCCCAATTCCCTCCAGCTGCCCCCTCCTGTCCCAGAAGGTCCCCCTGGAGTTCCTTTTTCCAGGATGAACATTCCCAGCTGACCTCCAAGCTCCTCACAACCTAACACAATTGGAATATCCAGGAGCTGGAATGAGATGATTCCTTCCAACCCAAACCATTGTGGGATTCTGGGATTCCATGGCATCCAGATTTACCAGGAATCACCTGGATGTTCCTCTCCTGCATGGAGCTCATTCCATGTGCCCCTGGCTATCAGATCCAAGCAGTGGATCCGAGATTTTGGAATTTGTCTGTGTTCCTCGAGGTCCCAATTGCCCTCAGCCTCATCCGAGTGAGGGTGTCCAAAGAGTGACGATGGAAAAGTTGGATAAATTTTGGGTAGAACCTAATTGGATCAGGAAATGGTGTTCATTAACCCATGGGAACAATGAGGAATTAACCGGGGTGTTGTCCCGGGGACTCTGAATGCAGCGGAGTCACCCAGGCAGAATTCCTGTCTGGAATTCCACCAGCAGCCAGTGCCTGGATTCTCCTGTTGCATCAGATCCCATGGAATATTTTTAGCCTTTTCCCAATGTCCCCAAGCCCCTGCTGACAATCTGCACTGCCACCTTGTGTGACTCCAGATTTCACTCCGGCTTCCTTCAGGATCTTCCCTCTCCATTTCTGCTCCATACCACTTCCTCCCTCCCAATCCCAGAATTTTCACCTGATCCCAGAATGTTTTCATTATTCCCAAAAAACCTCCTGCTATTCCCGCTTGTCTCAGCCTCTAGTCAGGCTCTGATCTCATCCCTGCTCCTGCTGGTGGAAAATCCCTTGGAAATGTGTGGATGGTTCAGATTCCCAAAAATGGATTTTTCCAGAACTGGTATTCCAGCTCTTCATTCTCCTCCCGCTCTTCCCCCTGGCTTGACTCTTGCTCAGGAACCTGGGGAGGATTTGACCTGGCAGGAAAAAGATTGGAAATGTAGGATTCATTCCTGAGCTTCTATTTCCCATTTGCCTGTGGCTGTGCCTGTTCCATTCCCAAATCCAGGTCAGGGAGTTCATCCATGGATGATGTGTAAAGAACAGGCTCAGATCCTATAGGATGCAGAAACATCCAGAAAAATCCCATCCCATTGGATTTTCCCTCAAATCACTGCTGCTTTAGGGAGATAAGAGGAGTCTCACCCTCCTGGGTGTGGAAAACTCAAACCCAATCCTGGTTTCTCCTCTCTCCTCCAAGGAAAAAAATCCATAGTTTTATTAGAATTTTCCTTTAGTGACATTTGGGACTGGTTTTGTCATCGAAGATTAAGTGGGGAAGGAGAAAAACCAGTTTTTGTCTTTTTATCAGACCCCTGAGGAATCTGTACATTTTCCCTGCCTGTATCAGGCAGAAGAGACCAAGAGATGGAAAATTTCCTTCTCCAAACTCCGAGTTCCAATTCCAGGCACAGAACAACCAAGGGGTTTTTAGGCACGGTTTATTCCTCAATTTTCTCCTTCAATATTCATTCATGTTTTATCAAATCCTGACCCTGGGACTGAGATCAGGTAAGCCAGGCAGGGAGCCCTGTCCCTGCTGTGTCCCTGCTGTGTCCCAGCCTCTGGAAGTTAATTTTCCCTGCTTTACACATTAACTCCGTGCCAGCTCTGCCTGATTAAAAATTCCTGCCTCAAGCAGAAAAGTGTGGGACAAAGGGATTGTTTAACCATCCCAAAGGGGATTGCATGGATGGAACAGCAAAAACCTCATCATTTATTCAGGACTGGATTTGCTCTCCAATATCCCCCTGGTTTTCCATTTATTCCAAGATCTGATCCTGCGGAGCTGGAGAACATCAACCTCTGGCAATGATAAACTCCAGGACCAGGCTGGAGTTCACAGTGGAATTTTTAGGGAGCATTTTCCTATCCCTAAGGAATCATTAATGAAGTCTCATGGATAAGAAAAGTCCTGCCACACCAAATCTGTGTCCTGGGTCCTTCCCAAGATATCCATGTAATCCTAGAATGGCTTGGGGTGGAAGAGACCTTAAACACCCCCTAATTCCAACCCTTCTGACCATTTAAAGTTTTGCATTTTGGGGTGCTGGAAGGAAGCCGGGACTGTGATGCTCCATCAAATCCATGGATGCAGGTCAATGAGGATCCCAGAATTCTGGCATGGTTTGGGTTGGAAGGGA
>WBNO01010570.1:4633-98915 GCA_013400575.1 Peucedramus taeniatus
AATACAGCAAATAAACTAGCTCCAAACCATAGTTGCTCCCAAAGCAGTGATGCCAATACTTAGCAGTAAAATAAGGCAGCTGTTCAATTTCTAAAGCACACCCTGATGCTGTCTTTGGCTAAGTGGAAAGAAAAATTTCTTAATTCCTTGTTCTACTAAATAACATTTTAATAGTTAAAACCAACAGTTTTGCAAATCTTCTGTGCCAACCAGTGACCAATACAAAACATCTTTAGTACAAGTATCAGGAAGTACAGGTATGTGCTGTTGGTCTCCTTGTCTTATGAGCAGCAATTATTGCCTTAAAGTGAACCTTTTGAAGTTAACTAGAGCAATCATTGGTATAGCATCAGTGCAGACCTGTAATGATATTCAAGCAACAGTTATTCTGGTATTTTACAATGGGATGGGGAAAAGTACCTGATCCATGCACACAGATTCTATAGAAATAATATAACACAACATACAATGTAAAGCAAATAATTTTACACAATAATTATTTTTGTGCCAGTTTCCACCTAAACCTTTCCTGCTATGCAAAGATTTACAGTGTGTCCATTTAGGCCACTTGATTCTTTCAACTATGGCTTATTGTACCCTAGGCTGATGCAAGATGACTCAGAGAAAAGTGGAGAATTTTTGAGTCTTCCTTGAAACACTTAAGTTTCCTCTCCTGTTCTATACTTTTGAGGCAAGGAAATTCAACAGATAGGACCACCTAATTAAGGCTTAGGTTAACTGCTTGCTATTCTTTCTCTTTGAATGGATTAGTCTATTGAGAGTTGACTTCTCTCATCCCTGTGCTGACATTGCTGGGAATGCATTTACAGATGCAAAGAACACAGGGTAAGTCTCCTGTCTTGTCTTTCTTTTTAGTTTTCTAGTTTGACATTGACAGTGGGGAGCTAACAGGTAATGCAGAACAGTAATTCTCTCAAAGTAGATCTTCAGATAACAGCAGAAGTGTAGAGGCTGAGACACACCCTTCATTTTTCCCTCTTCGTTGTATATTGTTAAAAATAACCAACATTTGCAATGCAGACTGGGAGCTTAAAAGGTATTTGTCATAATAAACACAGACGTGGCAGGGCTTTTTCACTCTTATGCTCTGCCTGCAGGAACTTGCATGGGATTTGCAAGTGATGGAGGTTTTTTTCCTTCCCTTAAACATCAAAACAGAGGCAAATACCCATGTGTTACTTGGCCTATTTAACTGTTTCAGAGCTTCACTGCCTGTTGAGAATGTGGAAGAGAGATTTCTGCTGTAAGGAGTCTCAGGCAAGACCTGACTTTAGGAAGTCTGGAGAGTATGTTTGCCAGTAAATCACAGGCAAAAAGAAATGAAGAAAATTTTTGGTCCACGAGCTTGCTGGTCAGTTTTGGCACTTTTAAAAGCATAATATTGGTATTCATTCTGTGACAGCAATGCTGAAATTTAAAGCAATATGTCCTAGCTGATCAGTGTAACTTGTATGTACTTAATAATTAGTATTATCTTCTAGAGGGTCTTCTTCTAGTATCTGTCCCATTGGGGGAGTCCTTTTGCCTCATTGATGCTTTCAAAGTATGAGGAATATCTAAGTGTTTAAGAATCACTTATGTTCTTCTTTAACTAGCACCTTCTGCTTCTCCCTCTGGCATATTTCCAGTGGTTTCCATAAGAATCTTGCTTTCCTGAGCTGCACGCATTTTCATGATTTCATCATGGATGTTCTTAGCTGCAAAACCACTTCACAGAAGTAGCAATTTTCTGATGATGATAGGAAGACAGGGAAATGGAGAATGAGATAATGGTAACTGTGACGTGCCAGAGAGATTTCCCTTCTAGTCCTTGGGAGCAGTCTCATCTTAGAATTTTCCTCTCATGGTTACTAGTGTGCTATGTGTTATTTTGCTGATAAAGTTACCCTCCCCATAAAACCAAGGTACCTTCTTAATGGAATGGTGAACTTCACAGAGTGCTGGTCTGTTATGCACAGTAATGTTGCTACCTTCTACGTGTCTTCATCTTGCTCTCCATTAATTTCACAGGATGCCATCCTCTGGAGCAGGGACAAAAGAAAGTAATAGCTTTATTTCTGCAGAACTGGGGTTCTGCTGATGCATTAATTTTCAAGACTTGGCCTCCTTCAGCTTCAGTATTTAAGACATGGCACATGCTCTTTTTGTTACCCTTTCTTCTTTGTTGCTGTTATGTGGAGATTATTATTCCGTTATAACAGCTCAAAAAATGACTAATTTGATACCTCTAAAAAAATCTAAACATATCCTAAAGTCAGTTTCACATAATTAGAGGTGATTGTTCTTAAGTATAAAGCACTTATAATTTGAAACTTCCTAACAGTTATGAAATAATATTGTCTGCATACAAGAGATATGGTAACAAATTAAACTAACATGGGACATTTCATACAAAAAAAAAGGAAAAGTTTATTTCAATGCAGACTGGGAATGGAATATTCTATGAAACAGGTTGCTATGGCACAATATGGCTGCTAAAAATTTAAACACGTTTCAGAAACAGGTGGACAAAGGTGCATGAGAAATCCATCAAAGTGTATAAAATACAAAGGTACTACCTTGGACTCAGAAATTACCATAACAATTCATGGGAGATTGAATAATTTTTTAGGGGATTTATGGGATGTATCACAACATGTTTGTTCTTACAATTCATTCCTTTCCCAGACTCTGCTTTTGGTCATTATCAGATGCTGTGATAGGTGGATATTTTTATTTGATCAAAGATTGCTGCTCCCATGTGCCTGTTCAGTTGCAAATGCACAGGAGTTGGGACAACTATGAGCGTTCATGAGTCTCAACAGTATCAGTTTTCATTAGAACATGAGTATCTGTCTTCAGTGTCAACAGAACACTGTCACAGTTTCTCACTGCCGTCTGGTTGGAGCTTTTGCTCTCATTTGATAGCCAGCAATATGTTTCTAAGGTAAGAATCAAATATATTTCAGGTTCATGGACTTGAAGGTCTCTGTGAAATGCCTCCTATTTAACTGATGTTGTAAGTCTGTAAATCACCAAATTTCAAGCTTTTTCCCCCAAAAGAGCAAAAAGGGCTGCTGCAGTCCTGCATGATAATCCATAGGATGATGACCTTTCCCCACTAAAATGAGACTGTCATCATCGAGCCACTGCTCCTTAGGTCATTAGCAATTCAACATCTTAGTGCAGCTGGCATGGGTGGACATTTCTGACACTCATGGAAACTAGGCTGGTCTACTTCCCTTTCGCAAAATTTCAGTCATTTCCAGGAAGCCACATAGCAACATCCCAGCTCTAGTTGCAGGAGAAAGGACATAGATGCAGAAATCAGATCCTACATTTCATTTTCACTGTTAGTCTGACAGAAATCTATCTTTCAGAGCAGGACATCATTGCTGCTGGAGAAGAATTACACTTCAGCAAAGTTCTGGCCAAATTTGACAAGAACTGTATTTCAGTTTATTCTTTAGATATGAAAGATCATAACTCCTACACTAACAGTGTGGCTTTGATTTTGTTACTTATACATCTAAAGTACAGCAGGTGCCTTTATTAAAATAAAATATATAGAAAAAATGAAAAGGTTTCCTGTAGTCTGAGAATAAAGAAAGTCTTTGCAGTCTTGGCAAAATAGACCTTTGACACTCTGTTCTGATCTCCTTGTAATCCTCTCAAATTTTTTGATGTTTATCAGTACACCAGAGAGTGCTGTGCTAAGAAAAACTGTGTCTGGTTCTCCTTCACAGACACTGAGGATGGGGTCAGAAAACATGAGGATGATCGAGTTAAAAGTTTGGCTTGTTCTTTAGTTCTTGCTGGTGTACTCTGCTAAAGCTGGTGCTGGCATGCCCCTTATGACCAATTAAAGCACTGACTGTAACCCAGGTAAGAAATCCACCTACATCAATCAGCCTGCCTGTAAAATTCTTCCCAGGTGACCCACACCCAGCTAAGAAGTCCCTGCCATGGGCTTAGCAGCCTGAGTCAGGAGAGAGCCCACACAGCAGAGGTGAGGTCAGAATCCTACATCCTTGTGCACCCAGGGCTTCACAGCATTTAGGACTGGTCTCCTGTGTGGCTGACTCTCGAATTGTCTGCTTGCCTGGTTTCATTGTTCTGCTTTACTGCTCCATATCTTGAATGCAGGTGCATGGTTTTAAGCTCACAATTGCCTTTGCAGAAAAGGCCTCTTGCCTGCAGCATTAGCACTTTTCAAGAGAACTACTACTTTATGATATGAAACCCTTACTATGAAATGGATTTGGAAACATGTTAACATTTCATCACAGAGGTCTAAAATGTTATTTTCATTAATAGAATCCCAATATTATATGCTAAGCACAAGAACATGAGGAATCACAGACTCTGCATTAATGTAGTTAGTTAGTGTAGTTTGTTAGTTAGTGTAGTTTGTTAATCTCTGTTAACAGATGGTTTTGAATGTGAATAGGATTTCTTCATGTCATTTCGTTCTAAGTTAAGGTCCTAATGTTTGTTAGAAATGGGTTTATTAGACTCTTTTTTTTTAACCTGAATATTTTGCTATCTTGCTATAGCTTTTATTTGTATTGGCATTCAAGTGTTTTGTATACATTACTTGCTATACATAGGAAATATTGTGGGGGGTTTTAATATGTGTATTGTTTACTTGGAAAAAAAAGTGGCTTTTTGCTTGCCTGGAGTTGGCTTTGAAAGATTTAAATTGTCTAGAACCAGAAGTTAGAGAGCAGTAAGAATAAGGTACTGCGTTTTATGGATGTCTTCGCTCTGCAGGCTGTCTTGGTAGGTGGCAGAAATTAACATGACAAAGAGGCATAGAGGACTCATAGGGCTGTTTTACCTTCATTTTATGCCAGAAAAATGTAAAACTATCACATGCAACAATTATTCAGTTTCTCTTTCAAACAGGTGTTTGCTCTACTGTTTCCCTGATCTTTGCACTTTATCATTGAAACCATGCCACAGGTTGTGCATTAGCAACATATGAAACATAATGTGCTACCTCACTCTCATCTAGGAGAAATGACTGCTATCAGATGTTGACAGCTTGCAGAAATTTATATCATAAGTAAATTTCAACAATAATTAGGGTGAAGTTAATCTGCTTAATTTATAGAGAACTCTTTGGAGAGACATTTTTCACCCAGAGTTTTAAGCATGTGTTTGCATTACTGTGTGAATGTTGCAGTACTCAAATTGGGGGACCGGGATTATTGAACGCATACTGTGTCTGGAGATTATTCTTTCCAACTTTACATCATCTACAATGGCCATGTGTTAAGCCCTATCCATTACCTAATTCATTTTTTGGAAAAGGCTCTCCAGTGAAGGGGTTGAGTCACTATCCCTGGAGGTATGGATCAACTGATAGATCAGTTTGATCTCCAGCCCCAAGGAGTCAGCAGTCCTGCTGCTGTGGTCAGGAGAGGTGAGTGGGTGTGAGTGCAAGCCATCAGGAGCAGGGCTGAGATTGCTCATCTCACATGAGCTTTGTTATGCTACTGCATGTGGTCACAGGGGGGCAGGGTACATGTCTGATGTGACTTTTGCCCTAAGGCCTGGCACCCCCAGTTTTTTCTGCTACCACTGCAGACAGTAACGCGCCCTTGTGCGCCGCCTGATGCGGGAGCCCTGTAAGCCCTGCTGACGCAGATGGCCAGCTCCATGACAGATCTCCAGATAGCGCGTCGCTGCAAGTGAGCAGGTGCTGCCTGAAGCCAAGGACACATAAAAGGAAAGAAAGTTTATCCTGTCAGAAGCCCTCTCATTAATCATCTTCAAATGCCATACAGATCAGATGTATTTCTCCCCATTAACAAGCTTATACAAGCAGGCTTGTTTGGCTGTAGCTGGCACTGAATGCAAGCCACTAGGAACCCACTGTAGAATGTTTAATTTTTTAAGTTTTCTTCTTTCCAAGGGTGTTGAAAGGTCCCATTTGTGGGTAACACTGCCTGCATTGTTCACCCTTCAGAAAGTCCTGTGTCTGTCAACCTCTGGAGAGCTTGTTTTGTTCCTCCTCCATCCATCCTGCCCTCTGTGGTCACCTGCAACAGAGGACAGCAAACAGCAGCCTAAGCTCTCCTACCTTCCTTTCTTGCCTCCACAAAGTAACTTGTCACAGCCATGAGAAAGGTTTCTATTTAAAAACAAAGAGCTGTGACCGCAGAACTGTGACTAATATTGGAATTTAGCAAGAAGTCAGCTCTTGTTTCAAGAGGTTGTGTTGCAAGTTTGGGAACATTTGCTACTAAAGCTCTTGATGAATGACTCCAGGAAGAGGCGTTAGTTTTTTTGATTTTTGCTTCTCTCTCAGTGCCTGTTTTGCACAGATGATAATGAGGAGTGTCAGGCAAGCGTGCAGCAAACTGTTTTCTCTCTCTTGACAGAGAAAAGCAATCATTATGTCAGTCTGACACTGAGAACCTCCTGGACTTGGACAATAAATAGGTTTAGGGAGAAAAACATTAAAAACAAAAGGACCAAGCATTATAAATCACTTTGCTTTTTCAAGTATGAGTTGTTCAGAACAACTCATAGGTATCTGTTTTTATCCTACTACATTCATTTTTTTCTGCCTCCACCATTTACAGTTTAATTCACATTAAAATATATTTTTAATTAAAGGTTTTAAAGGAGTCTCTGGGATGATTTTTGTCTTTGAATTCTTATATTTACCAAAACATTGGCAGTATAAAAACAACTTACAGACTCTGAACTGAGGTAGAAGTGTCTGCCCAGATGCAAATCAGGTATAGCAAAAGGGGTCTCCTCCGTTTCTCAGTACCAGCACATCTCCTTTGTTGTCTCTGCTGCTACCTCTGAGTTTGATGAGCTGCATAGCAGTCTCTTCCATAGAAGCTGAAATGCAACCATATTTCCTGCAGTTTTTCTGGGAAATAACTACCTTTCTTTTATTTTGGAGCTGAATTTTTTGCTAGTTTCTGTTACAAGGAGCAGTGGGTTTTTAATTTTTTTTTCCTTGCATCTTGCAATCTCCTTTTCTATCCCTTCCCTGCAAACAGTGAGTTTTCCTGCACTTTACACTGAGCTGTGTTGTTTTCTCCAACAGATTGTGCAATGGCCATCGCAGCTACTGAAGAAAAAAATTATAACTCCCTCTTCTCTTTTTCAAGCTCTGGGCTGCTTGTATCCCAGAGGATAAGGATTTTTTTTCCTGAGGGAAATCCTCATGTGCCTATCCCTCCCTCTGCTCTGTTCCTCCCTGCTAGCCAAGATAAAATTGCTGCAGGGTGGAAAGACAATTTCAGCCTTTCCTGTTCTGCTCTTCTGCACACTGTGTTAGCTGGCACGTCCTTGCTCTGTTTTGCTTACAGATGTGCTGATTCCCTGGAAATTGTGTTGAAGGCATCAAGCTACACTAGGAGATCAGCTTTCCTCTGTTTCAAAGCCTTGTGTACTCTCATCTTGTTAATGATGACAGACACACCCTTTCAAGCAGGCCTAGTGTCCACACTTCAGTTACTAATCATGAAAGAGGATCTTGTACAAGAATTTACCAAATTAACACTTATTTCATCTGGTTAACAGTTCCCAGGTTAACTTTGTTGGAGTTCTGGTTTCAGCATTAAGACAAAATCTAAAATACTCAGTCTGCAGTGCATCTCAAAATGTACTTAGCAGAAAGTGCAGATGATTGCTTCACCACTCCCACCATTCGCCTCAGTGTTTATTGTTGTAGCAGGCTGCTCAAAGACACAGCCCCCACTGTGCAGAGATGGCCAGAATCCTGCTGCCCTCAGATCAAGGGTGGCCAGCTCTGGGACTTAGTTCAGTGATAGAGAGAGGCTGGCATCACAAACCTAGCCCCAGAGAATACAGGGCATACATGTTGACTTTATTGGCAAACTCACTTGTCACTGTTAGCTTTTATACAACTTTTATAAACTTTATAAACTGCAGCTCAGCCATGCTAACAACCCATTCCACTTTTTTTCCCTCTAAAGAGAGGTAATTCCTCTAGTTGGAGGGCTATCAACTCATACTGTCTTTCCCTTACCTTTTCTTCTTAGCTGTGGTAGAATGACTGCTGACCATCCTCTGTCTTACTTACAGACATTAAGATTTCATTTTGAAAGCATTCATTTAATAAATAAGTTAATTTTTAGTGTCCTGGAAAAGCATCATTACATCTGAGTTGCTGTATACATTGGATATTTAAATCTGCTCAGTAGGCATGACACAATGAAGATCCAAAGACACCAGACACCAGATCTGTTGTGATAATCTCTTTTACACTTACTTGTTTGTTCTCACTAATCATGACAGAAGATGCCACCCAGTACTGTCCAGATCAAGAAGTGATTATGCAAGATTTAAAAGTACTGAAGCTGACTGTTTCTGGTACATAAACATACACCTATTGTATCAAATAAAGACCTGCTTTCACAGGAGCCCAAATGTTCTAAGTTTGAAGATGCAATAGAGGAGAATATATATACAGACCATATATATGGCTTCCTCAGAAATCATGTTTAAGTGGAATCAGCACTAATACTGGGTATATGCAAAGACTGAGGATTGTATTTATGACCTTAAGAGATATTTAAGTTGCCAGCTGGGCACCATCTTTTGTCTTGGAAAACCTACAAATCAAAGAAAATTTAAATATGTTAGCACAAATTAAATGATCCATGATTTCATAAGCAAGACTACATGTTCTTGTTACTGTGCTCATCTTCTACTCATTTGGCATATCTGCACTACTGTGGATTTCAGTGGTCATGCACTTGACTAATGGTTTTAGAAAGATTGTCAGCATGCACAGTTACACTCGGTGCACTCCACCTAAGGCAATGCAGACAATGAAGGAATTCTACTGCCTTCAGGGGGCTTTAAATAAAGGACTATGTGGCAAAAAAAAAAAAAAAATCCCAGGGCTTGCTGAGCTAAAGGTTGTGTGTAAAAAAAATAATTTTGTATTTTTTGTTGTAACATAATTCTTGTCGCTGATTCAGGTCACGATTTCAGGACACATAGCAATGTTGATGTAGTTGTTGATGCAGGCAGTTACTTCAGGACACATAGCAATACCAAATGAGCATTTCACATAATGTCTGTGTATTCACACATATAGGCTTCTCATGGCTCCCTAGGAAATCTCTGTTAGAATATTAAAAGTATATGGGTAAAATGTGATTATTAATTTTTTTCAGTGCTGCAGAAACATGCAAAACCATACTATATGTATTCTCATTTGAGCAGAAGTGCCAGGTTAGACTACTTCCTGTAGAAATACTACATTTTTTGGAAGCAGATATGTGAAGATGCCATGCCCTGATGCATGACCTGTCACACAATGTCATACCAGTGAATTCTGTGTGAGAGCAACTACTCAGAAAGGAAATGGCACCATGTCAAGTTGCCATCATCTGAACAGTACCAGGCCACAGGTGTTAAGGTTAGCAGTATTAAATGGTCAAGTTTTAAACTCCATGGAGATATTTAAAGCTCCTATATTTCTCTGTCACACCAAAACACTGCAGTTGAGACTCCTTCTGTGTTGCTGACATGGTGTTGAAGCCTGCTGCTACAGCCTTGGTTTGCATTTATCTTCAAAGCACAGGATTGCTGATGTGATGCCAGCAAATCATCTTTTGACACTGCAAATATAAGTTTTGTGGGCTTATGTCTGGAAAATCTACCAGATATGGTACCATTCACATCAAGGAAATTTCTCATTGGACTCCCCACTAGAAGTTCTCAGTGCATACCCTGGCTAAACCTTTGTATCTTTGACTGCAATGATTTACACCCACCTTCCCCTAGAGTATATAATTCTCTCTCTCCAAAATGTTCATCTTGTTAATACCAATGTAAGTCTGGATGATAATTTATTTGAGTCATAGAAATAATTCATTTGGACTTAAATGTGATTTTTCTATCAAGCCATGAAATCTGATTTTTTTTCCCGTCACCATGTCCAACTGATTGAATGTGTTTTCTGTCTTTGTGATTTACACTGTACCTAATTGTAGCATGAACAGGTTTGTTTCTCAGAAATAACTAACAGGTGTACAATTATGTGCACTCACATTACTCCCATCCGGGTGATTTCACACTCCATATCCAAATGCAGCAGCTTTCTTTTTTTTTTTTTCTTTTTTTTTTTTTTTTCTTTTCTTTTTTTTTTTTTGGCAAGTGGTTGAAAACTAACTCAAGGTGGAATGTTCCCTGCTGGAAATCATACTGCAAGCATGATACTTCACTGTGATCTTAAAACAATTTTTACTTCATGTTGTAAAGCACCATAAAAAGTTGTCAGTTGGGTGACATCATTATTTCTGTATCCCACAAAGTGTTATGAGGACAAATCACTGTCTATGCAATTATATGGAATCATATCAGTGATGATGCTCCAGGCAATTTTCTCTATTCTTTAGAAGAACATAGAGAATACAAGATGCTAATGATGTGACATTTAGAGAATCATGATTAAGAGTCAGTAATTTCTTTAATTGATTTTATAGAACATCTTAATTTTGTAGCTGGTTTTCAATTTCTGTTGCTATTATACAAATTATATTACATATATTAGATATGAAGATGGAAGACATCTGTTTACTTTTGCTCTTCACATAATCAGTTCCCTAAACTGAAGGTGTTTTTCCAAGTAGCTCATTCCTGAAGTCCTCCTTCTAGCTGCTTGTCTTTGCAGAGCTGTGAGATAGGCCACTGTGTGCTTGAGTACCAAGTAACAGAGGCAATTTGACCCCTGAAGTGGATGAAGTTGTGATGATGAGGCAGCAGGGACTGGAAAACTCATCATTTTACGCAAAGGATTTGCTGATGTTTTTAGTGTTTGTGACATATCTTTGGTTATCTGTTTTCTTTAAAGCTGGTTGACTCATCTCTATTTCTTGATGCTGAACACTACCTGGAACAGCAACTAGAAGCCTTCTTGCCATCTTGTATTTTCCTTAATCATGTTAACGTCATAACCTTCTGCAATGCCTTTAAGATAAAGGCATTTACTTCCATGTACATTTGATTAGCATCAAAGACAATTTTGTAATGAGGAAAATCTCTGTTGTCCTGGAAGTGTACAGCATGAGTTCTGAGCATTACACTCTCCCTTTCTTCAGTTGTGTCCCTGATTTCTCTTCTGCTGGAAAGCTAGCTCTAAAAATTCCAGACTCTACTGCTGCTTGTATGTACTTATATGAGAAACAAAAAATTTGTGTAAGTTAAAACTGTTCCTGAAACATATTACAAAAAGATACGTGGTGACCAGTATAATTTCAGAAGCTGTTAGGACTTATATAATTTATATTTTCTATTAAATATATTTCCAAGTGATTTTAACCAAGAAAAAGGAGCTATCAGAGGTAGATGAAGTAAATTGAGGGAGGTTAAGAATCTACAGGGGATACATGCAAATGTGTCTCCAGTTTGTCCACTGTGGGATCATTCAGAATTTATTACGCACTGGTTGCGTGTGAGATGGGCAAGAAGGCCAAAACAGAAAAAAATGAACAAATGAGGTGATTTTAAAAAGTCGGAGAAACTGAGGGCAAAGACCTGCTTCCAAAACCAAAAGTTTGTAGCATTCTTTATAAAGCCTACTACTCCTGTATATAATTAATAATTCTGCACACTTAGCTCTTCCAAGCTTCATAAAGAACAAAGAGGAGCCAAAATACCTTGAGACCTTCAAGAAAAAGCTCAAATTGTGTGGCTGCCCTCCAGAGGATGGTTTTTCCCTGGTTTTTGTTCTGCAGTAATTGGTAATAATAGGCCTTGCAAAAAGGCTAAGTGCATGAGGCATCTGTTCAGTATTTTGCACATCACTGAGGAAGGATTTTCTAAACAAGATGCTCTAGTATGTTCCCTGGAATGGGTTTCCCCCTTTGAGTGCTGCAGGTCTCCTTTAGAGGACAAATCCCTTTACACATTCCTGGAGGGAGTGCAGGCTGGGCTGGGCTGTGCTGTGCTCCACCCGGGGCTGCTTTAGGCAAGCTGGCCAGGTGGGCTTGCTTTGGGGCAACCATACCTGAAAGGAGGCATTACCAGGCAGCTGGAGAGTTACCACAAAGAAAAGAAAAACAAACAAACAAACCAAAAAAACCCCTAATGTTTCTTTCAGGTGAGGAATCTGGAACCTACTCTCTCCATGAAACTCCTTATTTTATTCAAGACAGTCAGAGACCTTTCTGTGCACCAGCAAGTACAGAATTCCTTTCCCCTTTCTTCCCTCAGATCTTCACTCAGCACTAATGCAAAGCTGAATTTTCAGTCTATGATAGTGTGAATATCAAGGCATGGAAAGAGATGTTTGTCCTGTTGTTATCCTGGTATTTTCTAGCATTTGGTCAGATTTCAGGCAGGGCCATGTATCTGCAGCATGGAGATTTAAATAATTTTCAGCCAGTCACAAAGAGACAAGTAATTTTCTTCTCTCAAAGAGGATAATGGGAAGAACTGTAACTTTTTAATGCACCTTGTGAGACACATTTATGTTATCAGTGAGACACAATTTATGTTATCTCAGCTCCCATGTTATATGCTGCTTGCTAACAAAACCTCCAGTACAATGGTAAGGGCATGCCTGCCAGTATCTCTTGAAAGCCGGTGTACCAAGAGTTGAAGAGACTGAAAAATATCCACTGTGGGACTATGCAACAATAATAAATGTCATCAACATCCTGAGTGTAGACAGAAATCTTCAAGGAAAATGGAAGAAGTTTGTGTAGCTGGTTGTCCTGTCTGTATCTACAATTCAGGGCTGAAAAGAGAGTCATCTCATTTTGGAGAGCTATTGGCAAGAGAACCAGAGAGGGACATGGGTGTAGGGTAAAATACACATAAACAAATTCATGTAAGGCCCAGAATTTTACCACTAAAAAACCAAAAGCATGGGGAATGCTGCTCAGGTGGGAATGCTGCTTAGGTTAGAATGCAAGTTTATGAAGCTGATCAGTGCAAAAAGTCCTCAGGAAGCATCCCTAGGGCCACGTTCACTCTCAATCTCCAACAACAGCCAGTGGCAGGAGAAAGATGCCCAAATTTAAATGGAGAGTAGGTTTAGATTAGATATTAGGAGGAAATCCTTTATTGGTTGCCCAGAGAAGTTGTGGATGCCCCATCTCTGGCAGTATTCAAGGCCAGGTTGCTCTGACCAACCTGGTCTAGTAAGAGATGTCCCTGTCCATGGCAGGGGTTGAAACTGTACAGTCTCTGAGATCTCTTTCAACCCAAGCCATTCTATGATACTGTAATTCTATGAAACATCAGTGGACCATAGTTCTTTGCAAGAAGTTGACAATGGCAGAATCAATTGAAGAGAGCTCAGAAATTGCCTAATGCAGTTAAGTCTGCCTGAGGAGAAGGAGGAAGCAGAAGGTTTTAGTACCTTGAAAACCTATCTTCTCTGATTGTATAAGAGTACCATTCTGCCAGCAGAATTATTCCTGGAGAAACATTGTAGAGAACAAGACTTACTCTGGAAATAGGATGAGTCTTATATTAACCTTGGAGACTGGTAGGCAAGCCTAAAGCACCAGAGGCATTGATATTGTCCTGAAACAAGTTACAGACTCTGTAAGATAAGCAGGAAATTTTAGGCTGTTACAATGATGTGTTTTTCAGTCATGGACTGTCTGGACTGGACATGCCTGTTAGTAGCAAGAGACTGTGACATTTGTCATAATACAGGAACAAAGTACCCACAGTAGTTTTTACAAGTTGTGAATTCATGGAGTCTCTGTGGAGAAGCGGACTCCAATAATTGGGCAGAACAGAACACAGCTCACAATGGATGCAGACTTGTGCTGAGATGATCCAACTGTCACATTGTTTACTGCCACAAAAGATTTCAGACTTTCATGCACAGAAACAACAGAAGAGAGAGGTATTCATTATCCTACTGTTGCCCTCATAGCTACATTAGAAAAACTAGAATCAGAGGAGATGAACAAATACATTTCCCATTAAAAGACAAATGCTAAGGGAGGAGGCAAACACCAAATACTTTTAATTTTTTTTTTATCAGTCAAGCATACATCCATCATCACTTGTTCAACCACTTACTTGGGTTTTATTATTTACCGAGGCCACTGTTTGGGTAACCCTTGGTATCCAAAGGATTTTGATTTAAGATGGGTAGTCTCTGTGTCGATATGAAAAGTCTGCAGAAGTGATACTTTGGTCTGATAGGAAAAAAGTGGTAAATAAGGACAAGTGGAGGCCTCAGCCTTTTTTTTTTAGAAATATATTGTGCCGCTGAACTAAAGTGGATAGTGGGTGTCACAGAACCAAGCAGCTGGGAGAGTGGTCAGGGGTAAGGTGCATCACAGTCTGAGGGGCTGTCAGAGTATGAGGGAGGAGCAATATGATGTTATCAGGTACCAGAGGATTAGGGAAGCCATTCATACAAATGCTTGCTCTAACCTATAAGAAAAAAATGGTGAAAGGGCTTAAAGCTGAGAAAAAACAACATGAGTTAGCTTCTTATACAGAGTGTTGCTAAGTACTATGCTGTCCCAGCCAGATTTCTTTCAGAGCCCCAACTATATTTGGTTGCAGCTTACACAGATTTGCTTACTACACACAGCAGTCTGCAAGGCAAATGCATGAAAAGCTTGTTTCAGTGAGCCAAATTTGTGCCACTGGTGACAGTCCCACCAGACTTGGGTCAAGGAGCGATACCGGGCTGCTGCTAAGCGCCCAGGGCTGTGATGTATGAGTTCAGTAGTTTTTTGCACTGTGCAGCTAAGCCTTCACAAGCAGCAGCCACCACAGACTGGGAGCAAAGAGCAGGGCTGCTGCAGGAGTGTCCAAACACTAATAGGTACCTACAGGGCTATTTCCATTGAGGTTGTGGTGAAGGATCTCACAGAGGGAGGCTGCTTTTCCCTAAAGCTCTTGCTTGAACAGCTTTTCCTTCAAACTCCACAAATTGCAAATCCTGCCTCATTAAGAGGTCACCAAGGTAAAGTAACCACCACAAGGTACTCGTGATACTTTGGAGGAGACCTCACATGGCTGTGACTGTTTCCATGGGCTGGGGGAGCCTTTCAGACCAGGTGTATTTATCAAATTCACTCTCTTTAAATTTATTCTGGTATAGCCTTTCAACTCTTTCTACATATTAAAAAGAGATCCAAAAAAAGCATTGCTTATTATTTTTTTAGGCAGAAAATGGTAAGAAAAAATGTCCTGGTTTCAGAAAAATAAGAGTCTTATGTATAAGACAGTCTGTAAAATATCCTGACACAAGTGAGAAAGCAGACATATTAATACATCCAAGGAACTGAAACTGAGTTGAGTAGAGCTTAGTAATAAGTATTATCACTCATCTTTAATTCCTTGACTCCTGAACAGCCACGGTTTTGTGCTTTATTTTGCACTTCAGCATGTCTTCTGCCATGATCTTGCTGACCATCTTTTCTCAGGAGCTAACAAAAAATGTCCATATGTGAAGGTTTTTCATGGGTGTCAAAGACTTTAGGGTGAATAAGTCGTACAGAAATGCATGGTGTCCAGCAGGAGGAAGATGAAGGGTGATGGATGGAACAGATTCACTAAATGGTTATTTGCAAAGAGGGGCTCCTTGGTAATGCCAGTATCTAAAATGACTTGCAAGGACAGCACTGCTTTACTCAGCCCAGAAAGGGGCTTTGGCTCTGAAGAGAAAGGAGTGCAGAACTCAGGGTATAACCCTGTTTGTATGACCTAGTGTCTGCTCAGGGAGAAAGGACTTGCTTGTGATTGAAATAGAGCAAGAAAGTCAGATGTCTCTTTTCAGTCATACCACACTTTCCTTCACTGTGTCATGAGAGATGTAGGACTTGGGGTATAGCAGAAATAAACCTGTGTTTAAGCCTACCCCAAGGCCCAAGGACACCCACCATCCACCACATGGGTAAACATCCATGCTTGAACATACAACTCCCTGCTGAGATAAGGCTTTAACCCAAACTTCAGAGCTTGCTCATACTTCAAAGGATCTTCATGGGCAAAACCAGATTCCTCTCTGCCTGCAGACTTTCAGGCAAGTCTGACAAACAGGAGACAAACAGGAGACACGACTGTCCACAGACCTGGTTTCAAGAAAATCATTCTGAGAGATTGCTGACCAAACCTTGGGAGATTTGTACCTATTCACATTCACTTCAGAAGGAATTGCAATAGCCTATGTCTCATTACTAGGCATGAGGCTTTAGAAGCATAACATGGACATTCTGTGGCAGTAGTCATGGGCAGGAATTCACACAGGAAGTCTGTGGGATACAAAAGTCTGTTGATTTGATGTAGCTTATAAGTGCCACTTTCTTCTTCCAGTATGGATGTAACCCTATTTCTTAGCCTGGCTGTTGGTGAAGTGAGGATACAACTTACCTATGACATGTGGCAGTAATAAGCCTCAAATAAATGATGCTTTCAAAGTGCTTTGCATTCCTTGAAAGGAATGTGTTGTACAAACACAAAATAATTCATTCAAACTTTATGTAAAGGTTGCATTTATAAATGCTGTACAAGTGGGTAACAAATGATTAACAGATGTTGTAGCCATATTACAGAGATTAATGTATTTTAGATGGTTATAAACTATCTATGGAGTTGTTGGACTCTTTAAGGATCTGGAGAAGTAGATTAACCATGGATTAAAATATCAATCATGTGTTAAACTCATTTATAACATCACCCTTAGTAAAAAATGTGAATTTACTTTCCAAGAGGCTTCATTCATGGGAAAAAAAGCAACTGTGAATCAAGCCTGTCATTTCACTGTTACATGTAAGATGAGGGGAAGCATTACTCTTTGCTTTTAAAAGCTACATTTGGTTGCTACAAAAGAATTCACGTAATGGGAATTACATATTTTTAAGCCCCTCTTCTCTAACTCTAAAAAAGACTAACTTCCCCTATGGGTGTGAATAAGGCTCTTTTCAGTCTTTTCCCACATAACTATAAAAGTGAGTTTGTTGTATCATTCTCCTTAAAAATTGATACAGAGCAAAAATCATGTTGGTATAAAAATACAAAACCTAAACCTCAAATTATTCAACTTACCCAGGGATATAACACTAATGAAAGTAGTGTTGAATGAACACTAATGTGGTAGCAAAACTGCCTTTGTACCAAATTATTCCATTTAATCTGTCTTTTTCAGAAGTGCTGCTCCAATTCAACGATTCTTACTTAAACCCTTGAACTATTTACAGCTTATAAGTAGTCCTCTTATAATAATTACTCGAGGCTTTTAAGTTGTTCAGCATTCAGCCTTATCTTCTTGCCGTCTGTTTTTCTAAAATTTTAAATTTCTATTTTGCAGAAGCATTGTTGAGTGCTTAGTATTATTTACTAGCCATTGCATTAGCCCTGCATGAAAGGGTCTACTGCCTACAAGTTGCCAACTCTGGTGCATATCCAGAATAAGTCAGTAAAGTTACAGGTGATATGACACAACAGCATAGAAAATATCTACAGGGTCTGACTTCTAAATAACATTTTTTGCCCCATTCTGCCTTGTCGTGTTCATGGGGGTATGAGTTGTTTCGTCATGAATCATTATCACCATAATCAACCTATGGGGATGTGCTCAGTCTGGGGTTTAAATCAGTTTATCTGCTGTCTTTCCTGGTCCTAACGGCTTGTGATGGCTGCATCTTGGTACCCTTTCCAGCATGCCAAAAAGTACATAATCTCTAGGCTCCTCTATTCACTAGCCACCAACTCTCTAAGCACAAAAAGAAATTGTTTCCTGCTGTGTATGTTGTATAAGTAAAGTCATGGATATTTGAGAAAGAAATGAAAGATTGTCATGAGCACGGGCAGTGTAAAAGGGCCTGCACTAACCAACAGCTATCCACACAGTTTTACTGAAAACACCTCCCCTTCTCCTGTGTGTGGTGTGTCAGACACCTAAAAATGACAACAGCTGGTAAATAAAGCTTGTATATAGCCTGTGGTAAACCAGTTTAACTAGCTGCATTGATCTTCTCTTCGACTTAAATTTGTAAACTGTTAATCCTCCTTATGTAGTAAACTCCAGTGCAGATAGTAAAGCTTAACAGGGAGACCTGTAGACAATCCTGACTGACCCACAGCTGTATTATGTGACCTTCTGAGAGGGATTGGTGCACACAGTCCTGCTCAGGACTGTAACAATTATAGAATTGAAAGCTTGAGTCCGTTAATGTGTTCGAATGTTTCTTTTCCAACAGTATGCGACTTTTTTTTTTTTTTTTTTTTTTTTCCTTTTTTTTTTTTTTTCCTTTTTTTTTTGATTCCTATGTTTTCTACTCCTAGCGTATTGTTTACTTCCCTTTACATGTGTGTTTTATTTCATGCTTCTATTAATTGAGGTCTTCCCCCCTTCACCATCGCATGCCTTGTGTTTCAGAAGTAAGAAAAGAAACTGTGTCAAATCAATAAATTCCAAGCTGAGAGGCCAGCTCCATCTAAGCCCTTAGACCCACTGGGCATTGGCTTGCTGAGTGTAACCTGAAATCTTAAAACACTTTCTAGAAGAACATTAAGGTACAAATGAGGGCTGGTTTGTCTCTCAAGTCAACACTTAAAATGAAAAAGCTGATGATGTTTTCATTGAGGTGGAAAGAGTGACAGACAGCCTCTTGACAGTGGATTACCAGGAGAGAGAAAACAGAGCTAAAGTTCTGTTTTCACTTTCCACTGCAGAGTGAAGGAGGGAGGTTGGGGGGCTGGGGAGGAGACTGGAAGTGGGGAATTGCATTTTTTCTTGTGTTTTTTTGTTAGGCTCAGTTACACATATATCACCATGGCTAAATTAAAAGGCCTGTATTCTGCTGATGGATGGGCAGTAGGTTTTGCTTGGAACCACAGGAACTCTCAGGATAATATTGGCAATACCCAGGCCAAAGGGAAATTGACAGCATAAGCTGAATGTTAAGTTTCCCTTTCAGTAACAGACTGTGGCACAATCCAGGCAAACTCTTTCTGTAGTCATCTTTCTACAGCAAAATATTTTAGACATCTTTTAGGGTCCAGTTCTCAACAAATTACTTAAAGACAGAGGAGTGGAAATTCACACGGAACTCCTCTGCAAAAGCTAGAAATGGGAAAAAATGAACCAATGTATTACAGAAAAAAAAACCAGAGCTAATTATGGGATACAGATGAGTGGTCTGAGCTGTACTTCACTTGCCAGTAGGAGTAATTCCAGTAAGAAATTGGTCTTCCCCAGCAGGGAAGCAAACACAAGCCATGACAGAAAACATCTACAACTACAGCATGCTTAAATAAAAGCAAGAGGAAGTTTTCTAGAAACTCACATCCTTGGCATGATGGGGCTACTCCTCATCCCATTATGTCCAGTCTGTCATCTTTAACTGGAAATTGCAATATTTTGTCATCTCAATGCTGCAGCCCATGCCTCAGGATCAAGCTATCTGTGTGTCCTTCCAGATGTCTGTATTTCCCTTGCTCTGAGGTAGTAGGCTATTCCCAGAAGTGGAGGCCTCTGACCCTAGCACTTCCAGGAGGAACAACTTTATTGTCTCTGATGATGCAAGTATTTCTGGATGCTGGGCCAGTCTGTGTGGGCACAGGGGACCTGGAGGACAAGAAAAAGCAGGTACCCCTTCAGTGATTTTCTGCCCTCTTGCTGCTTGACGATCTCTAGCCATATACTGATGGACAGCAGTAGCAGGAGTGGGAAAGCTGAATGTCTGCCCAGTAAAGACATCTGTTTCCAAAGGGAGAATTTCTTGTTACTTTCTGAAAATCAAACTCCTCCTCAGGGTCCTTCAGATTAGGCTCCTCTGCAATTTGCTACATCTCCTGAAAAAATACAAACAGACCATCAATATAAAATTACCCCTTATGTCTGACAAATCTTGGCCAGGTTCATCTCTGCATTCTCATGGCCTAAATAAACACTGCAAAAATCCACCATGCATGTGTTCAGCAATGCCTTTCATTCACCACACACACTCATGCATAAGTTTTTAAAAAATACAATTGGAAATAAACGAAGATGATTGAAAAAAAAATCACACATGCAGTGAATGTGAACTTGGACGGAAGTGCTTGACATGTTATAAAATACATTTTTTTTTAAGGAAAAAAAAAAAAGGTAGAAGTAGAGACACTTCTAAGGTAAGTCTGACCCTAGACTGGAACAGTCAAAGTGTGGTAGAATTGAATGATATCCCTGCACTGCTTGGCACCAGAGTATCTAGAATGTGTTGTTGCTCTTATTGAAATGCAGGCAAGAATTAAACCCTGAGGCCAGTAAGTAGCAAAAATGAGTTCCAGAATAGGCCTCTACCTGCAGCAAACTACCCATACAGGGGAGACAAGGCTAGGGGATTTGAAAGAGATGAGATCCATGGTGCAATGTGACCAACAGGACACCAGGGAGTGACCATGAGGATGGGATAGCGCTGTTGAGCAACTGAAACTGGATTTTGAAAGGAAGCTCCTAGTACAAGTCAGAGGTGCAGTAGGTTCCAAATGCAAATTAGTGAAGGAGATCTCTTTTCTGTGGGTTAGTTGGGTTTTTTCGCTTATGTTGTTTTGTAGCAAACGTAGTTGTTCAATCTGATCATTTGAGTTTCATCATTGCTAGAGTTAACTGATTTGCCTGTTAATCTAAAATGCTGCTATATGATCACTTGAATACAAATTACTGCCAGAACATCCAAAATTTTATTCTTTTTTGTATGCAAAACTGCAACTAGCTACTGACAAAGAAGGAGGCAGATAGAAAGCGAAGGTGTAAGTTCAGTAAAGGAAGAGTAGGAAAAATAAAAAATGAAGAAATCCTGTCAAATGTCAAGTGTAAGGGCATCCTCAGGTACTTACGTGACTTTTTTTCTGATATTATTTCTATTACATTACATTTTCCTGGTGGAAAAGGTAGGAACCTAAAGAACAGAGGAGTATGTCTTAGGCTGGTGACTGGAGGACTGACTAAGAGCAAAAGATGTTTCGACTTACAGGTAACTCAGGGACAGCATTTTTCTAGTTAGTAGTTGTATCACCTGAGGCAATCACCTGTTTTATATCTGCAAGGTAGGTAATTGCTGTGGACAGAATATTTTCCTGAGGCAATTTGGTAGTAGTCAGCAGCATTACAGTAGTGTTTCTGGCCATGAGAATTTCGATATCTCTTTCTTTCCTGTTGAGGAGCAACATAAGTAGAAAAAGTATATGCAATTTCACCAAGTCAAACCAAGGCCAGGAACCTGTGACTGACAGCACCTGGGAGAAAAAAATTAATTAATTTTCAAATGTATTATATGTTGACTATGTTAACCTCTTAAAGGAAGCATGCCCACACACCCATAAAAGATGATTTTGCCTGTGCAAACTGCTTGTAGTGAGATGTTTTCCCCACGGTGTGTGCTGTCCACCCTCACCTTCGACATGTCACGCTATGTTACCGTATCCACTGTGAAGCAAAGCAAAGCAAAGGAGCTCCTCACCAGGTGTATTAGTATCAGGGCCACTCTTCCTTTGTATCTGCCATTCCCATCACAGGCATTAGAAAAGACAGTCCTTTTGATGGCTTCAATCATAAAAGCTAACATTCAAGGGAGATAAAAGGCTTCTTCTAGCTCTCCTCTTTATATCTCTCATTATCTGCTGTATACCTTCATGGCTGGAGAAAACACACACCACTGTCCAGAATCTTTGGTATATAACCTTTGGTCTATGATCTGCAGTATCCAGTGGTTATCAAACTTTGACCCCAGGTCTTGAATGTATTGTCTACATTGCTTTTCAGGAGGGCAAAGAGCCAGTTTGGCCATTTCAGAGTACAGTTTCTCAAAAATGAAGAAAGTGAAGGAAACAAAACTATCAGGAGTACAAGTGGATTTATTCCATATCTACACAGCAGTGTCTTTCTGAAAGCCCTGAAGTCTAAAGTTAGATGAAATTATGGTGATAATATGGTGGAATATTGCTTGACTTCCAGCAGAAGTGGTCTAAGGACCATGCATCCCCCAGATGGAGTAATGTTGTCCCTGTTTGCAAATGCATGAGGAGAAAGCAGCTCTTAGGAACTATGTATTTGTGTTTGTTGCTCTTCCCAGGCCCTGTACGCATCTGTAGCAGATGAAAGGCAAATACTAACGTGTTTGCAAAAATATTCAAGGAGATGGGGAAGTGGAAATCGATATGTGATGGAATTGACATGAAATGCAACTGTTCAACTTCTGTATTTGTTTGGGTACTGACAGGAGAGAAGAAATTGATCTTCAAAAGCCCATTGTAGGACCCCTGTTCTTTCCACTGCTTCTCTCACTGTGATCTTTCTTTAGCATAAGTGGGTGGCACACCTTTCCTTCACATACTTCAATATTTAGGAGTGTTCAAGAGCCCAAGAAGGCAGAACAGAAATAGTTGCCCATGTACTGGGGAGGACTATGCAGGAAGCCTCAAATGCAGAACCAAGTATTTAAGATGTTTTATTAATTTAAATTTTATAACAAGAAAAAAGACTTTCCAGCTGCAAGGAAAAGCTGTGTCTCTAGGCAGCAGACAACAAATGCAGAATGCATTGGGAGCAGAAAAAAGGATTCAGTTTGCTTTCCTACTGGTGGTTCTCCCCACTGATTGCTGAAAGAGGTATATAAAAATTACACCAACAAAGAAGCTGCTGTAAGACTAGGTAGGCTCAGTCCATGACTGCACAAGCAGAACAGTACAATACTGTGGCCCATCTGTTCCACTTATAAGGATTCACTCCTTTTTCTGCTGCCTAACTGTGTGCCTGACCACAGTGCAACTTCTGCCCAGATCACTTCCCAGCGTAGAAAGTGACAGAGATAAAAAGCCAGAGAAAACTGTTACCAAGAATAAATTTCTCTCAGCAACAGAAAACTGTTACAAAGAATAAATTTCTCTCAGGTCACATTACATTCTATCCTACAAGCTTAAGATAAGAACATTTGTAGTATGGTAGGAAAAAGTCCATTTAGCCATGTTTCCTGTGTTATGGAGATCAGTATTGGAGGCCGAGGGAAGACCAAAAGGAAGCAACATCAACATCCAGCATGATCTTCCACCTTCCAGGTATCTGCAATTCACAGGCTTCAGAGTCAGCATATTCATGTCAGACAATCCTTGATAAATCTTATTTCATGAACTTATCTAACTTTGTTTAAACAAGTATGCATATGACACACAAGCATGTACTTGTACTTTCCTCTAGATTAGAAGAATCTGCTATTCTTATGGCTGATCCTGTGTTTGCTCTTGGAAAAGCTGAAATGCATTTTACTCTGGCTCAGTTTCATGAACACTGATGAAATTATTAGTGTTCACAAGGATACGTATAAAAGGAAACTTCATATTTCCATATAACTCAACATGTAAATAATTGATAAATTGTTATGTTTATATAGTAATACTCAATCAAATATTCTAGGATTAACAGATGTCCTGAATTCTTTTCTGTACAGTTATCTCAGATATTGCCCAAACCATAATAAAATATTATAAGTTTGGAAACACCAAAAAAAAAGCAAACTTTTTGAAAGAAGAATTCATAAACAAATCTTTATACCTTTTGGGAAAACAGGTATTGCATTGTAAATATTTATGATAGATGTATTATTAAGAAAGAGGCACAGCAGAAGTTTTACAGCTGGAACTAAGTTGCTATGAATAATTTTGTTAAAGAACACTGTCAACAATATTTATACTGTTTCCAAATTGTGCTAAGTTTTTACACACTATTAGGAAGATAAGATCACATACCTATTGCAGTGTTTGGAACTCACTCAGAGCCAAAAAGTCTGGCAGGACTCCACTGCAGCCAGTGCCTAAGCTCTTAACAGATGGGTGTTACACAACGTGCCTCTCTGCACAGCACAGCTCACCCAGGGGCTTCCGAGAGGCGCTTTTCCCTGCCCCAATGGCCCGGCACGGCTGAGTGCATGAGATGGGGTGCTGTGAACAGAAAGTCATTAATCCCCAAATGCAGTGAGCTACTAATGAATATTTTATGGGCAAATAATCTTGCTCTAGGCAAATTTTCATTTGGTGGAGGCACAGTGGAGAGAATTTCACTCTGTTGTGTGCATACAGGCTTAGGTGTGTCTGTTTGTGTGGGGCTGGATTCTGCTCAGGTACTCTGCTCTGCCTTCACTTGCTCAGGGGTAGAGAAATTTACAGGTGAGTTCATGAATGCAAATGGATGCATCAAGTATGATGCTAGCCCTCTCAACTTAAAGACAACTGTATGCAAATGTGCATGTGTAGATATGTAAATCCTCACAGGATATACTTATAAAATAATACACACAAAACCATTCTAAACTCAGGTATATATGTTTGCTGTTGTTTATTTTACATAGTTCTTAGGCTGTAAAAATTTATGATTTTTTAAAATGTAGGCAATTCCTTACTTTAATGCCTTCCTTTTAATTTTGTTTGGATTTTCCTGATGGCACTCTATGTTAAAAAATTAGTTAGGGTCAAAACAATTGTTTTTAGTTCAAGAGAATTGCTTCCTTAGAGCATTCAGTCTTGTAATTTAGTTTTAGGTAGTCCTGCAAGGAGAGTGAAGTTGAACACAATGACCCTTATGGATGTGTCCCTTCTAATTTGAGATATTCAGCAATTCAATGAAAGTGATGTAAATTTTTTTCCCCTGCAAAACATCAATTGAAATTAGATCATCAGAGTTGCCATTCCAGAAAGATATAATTTGAAAAAACATTTGCTGTCTATCAATCAAGTTCTGGATGGAATCCAGAGAACTGATTTTAAGGATATCTTAAAACAGTGAATGCCAAGTTTTAGCCCACATTTCTTTAGAAAACCATGTTTGTGAGACTAGAACTATTGTCTGTTTCTATTTGTTTGTCCTGTTCACCACTAATAATCAAACATCAGCAATTTCACTCTAACAGAGAATGTGACATCTCCCATACAACCAGGTTTTTCTCGGTCTGGAGACAGCAGCATCCAGGCTGTAAGGACACCTGTGGTGATCCTTTATGGGGTGCTAGAGGACTGGAAATGTGCAGAGCCATCACAGAGGCGTTGCACACCAGCAGAGACCATGGACCAGAGCACTGGCACAGCCCAGCACGCAGGACACAAGCCCGCTGGAGCCGGAGAGCAGCTCCCGGTGGCTCGGTCCGAAGAGGACGAGCTGGAAGGCAGGCACCGCTGCCCTCTGGCACTCGCAGATGGGTGGCTCTGCCGCTCCTTTAGCCACAGAGGGTGGCTCTAACCAGCAGAGCTGTCGCAGTTAGGGACCTTCTCCCCGCCCCGGCTCTTGGCAGGGGCGCAGTGCTGCGGATGCTGCTCGCTGCCCACAGGTGGCAGTGAGCCTTCACCGTTCGCCAGGGAGAAACCAAATTTGCCTCTGAGCCTTTTGGTGTTTGTGGGCATCGGCCTGACGGCCCCTGCTTGAGGCGCCCGGGTCTGGCTCTCGGGGAGCTCCTCAGCAGAGGGCCGTGCTTTTCGCTCCTCTCTCCGAACGCTGTAACATAATCTGTGCGGCTGGGAAGGGTCTGTAGGTCAGTCAGAATGAGCAAGATCTGCTGAAAAATTCCTTCAAATCTGTGATGTCAAATGGTGTCAATATAGTTGGAAAAGCAACACTTCAAAGCAGAATATGTTTCAGAGATGGTGATAATTTTTATTATCTGTATCTGCCTGAACACAGACCTGGTGTGAAACGACAGAGCAAGGGAGAGAGAGAGAAAAGGAGCGGACCAGATCAGAGGAGATCAGAAAATTGCTCATTCAGAGTAATAAATTACTCATTCAGAGTAATAAACTTTGCTGTCAAGAAACACAGCTTCCCTTGGATTTTTCAAAGGATAAAACCACCATTGTTTACATTTAAGCTATCCTCTCTCCCATGTCCTTTATCATAACAAAGTTATTTAAGTTCCCTATGAAACAACTATATATTTCTGATGTTCCAAAATACATGCTGAGTACAAATTTTCAAACCTTCACAGATAAATAGATTAGATTAAAGAACAAAAACAATGGTGTTGAGTGGAAAAAGTAACATTTGTCCAACCATAAGCTGAAGAAGTTTGCATATACTATATAAAATCTGGATATCTGTTCCTTCCTTTTTTGTTCTGGAATCAATAACAACATACATCGTGTAGGTTTGGGTTTTTTAGGGGCTTCTCCTTTTTTCTGTCCAAAAATAACAGTGAACTTCAAAGGGACAAATAGCATCAGCAAACTGAAAAAACAAAGCAAATGTAATTTTGTCTCAAACTGCTGCCCAAATGTGACTTAACTATGTGAGTTTTTCTCTGCTCTCAGACAGCTGTGAACATCTGCCAAGTGACTGGAAACCCATTGCATATGGTGCCACCTGCATCTTGATACATAGCAACAAGCCAGGTTTTGCCATCATGTATGTTTTTGCATCTTCACTGAACTTGCTGGGGCTGCATGCGTGTAACTGAGAGTTTAATCCCAGTGGAGCTCTGCTGTGTTTCCCCGTGACTAAGTTCACTGGACTTCAGTGGAGTCACAGGGTGTAACTGAGACCAGACACACTATTGATAAATACTTTCACTAGTAAATCCTTTTACAAGTCTGGTGCCCTGCTGCAAAGTTTACCCTAAAAAATGGATATTCTGAGAAATAGGGAGCTTGCTACTAGACATCTACAGCTCGGTTGACTGATTTTAGGACAAAATTTTAACACAAAAGAGCCTTCTGCTGTTTTCTTGTGAAAAAAAAAAACAATTCTGTGACAATTCTGTCCTCCATTCCCTGCCCATGAGCCAATGTGGAGGCACAGGTCCCATGGGGAAGACCAGCTCAGGATCTACATCTACTGGGAAAGAAATCTGGAAGCAGGGCCTCAGAGGCTGGCCATCAAGGTCCTGCCTCTCCAAGGCAGTGGCCAGATTGACTTTGTGAAGAGCAGTAGGTTCATCATGTTCAGCACCCACACTAAGCTGATTCATTTTCAGAGACTCCTGGTCTGGAATGGCCCTGATCTGGATGTCTGGAGCAAGTAGGAGGCCCAACCTGGAGAGCTGGCAGTGCAGGTACAGAAGGTGAATTCTGTGTTGTTTTGTCTCATTAGTCCCTGCCACAGAAGAGAAGTTTTGTTCTCAGGCTAGCTAGAAAGAGATACTAGGTAGACAATGTTTGTACTCTTCAGGAATACAAAACTCCACTTAAAGAGTCCCCATATCACCTTGGGACTCAATTTTAAATTCTGATTGAGGTACTGCAAGGGAAAACATCAAAAAGAAATTTGCATTTTTTTATTTAATAAAATTAATCCTTGCAGTCTTTGTTGTTTTGTATACTATGTACATTTGTGACTCTTTTGGACAGAGTAATTTTCACAGGATCTGCATATTGCAATTTTATACAGGAATAAAGTTCACATACAAAGTGAAGCCAGAACTGTCTGGCACAGAGCTCCTAAGGACAGATGGTGCCACCTGTATCCTCGAGTAAGAATAGTCCTAGCCAGGTTTGTAAACAATGACCTATTTAAGTGAAAGAGGGAAAAAAAAAAAAAAACAAACTATGAGCTCTCTTCCTATCTAAGTACAGAATATTTACAGCAATAGAAAATTATTAAAATTAAGCATTATTGAGAGCTGTGTTTTCACTGACTCACAGCTCTCAGGATACATGGAAGTTCTCACTGCTATTCAAATCTTTTGTTTCTTTCTTGTCACCCAGGTTCTTTTCCAAAATATATTTGAGCCCCATATCCTGAGGTTTTGTGTAGAGGTCTCCCCTATGTTCTCCTTCTTCCTCTGACCAAGGTTATTCAGCCTTGCAGTTTAGTTTAAGCCAAGGTTTTTGACAGGCTTATTGTTGCAATGAATTTGCAGTTCTGTCTTGATACCATATTGTCTTGCCACTGAAATGAAAGATGTCTCAGCTCTGATGGGAGCATTGGGGATTTAAATGTCATTTGAACATACATTTCTTTAAGAAGCAGTGAGAACAACCAGCATAAAGATAAATAAAGGAAGGAGAAAAAAGGGTAAGCATGTGAGTTTTTTGTACCATCAAAAGTATTCTATTTACAGGAAAAACATTTCTTTCATTGATTATCCCTTCTCTGATCAGAAAATATTTTTGCTGTATGAGTTTAAAATTTCATCTGTCTTTTGTGGAATGACGTTTGAAAACAGATAGTCTTTCACTTATTTAATAATCAATCATTCCCAAAAGTTTGTGTGTTTGTGTGGGTATACAGATACATGTCTATACACCACATTTTATGCCTAGTGAAGAATTTAAACAGTAATTCAGGCACTAGCTGACACTGGGTTTGCTTCTTTTTCAGCGTTGTTAACTGGCAATCAGATGAAATCTAATTTGTTTCTAGAGAAGTGAAAAGATAAACAAATTTAGAGTTTTAAATCTTACTATAGGTCTTTCCTTTTTAGATTTCTTCTAGTACATGAAATAAGAGTCTATTCAGACTTAATATCTGCTTGGTGTTCTTGAAACCAGCAGAGGCTTCAAGGTCTGTTGACAGGTCAGTCTCTTGACAGTTGACAAAGGTGAATGTCCCCTAGGTTCTGGCACCTCATATTTTGGAAATGGACTTAATTGATTGCCTTCTACGAGGAGATAACAGTAAAAGTTTAATTAGTAACATTATTTAGTATCATGCTGAGCAGAAGTGAACCAGAACACTTTTTGTGGTTTTGCCATTCAGTATAAAATAAAAAAAATGCTCAAAACAATCAGGTTATAAAAAAGGCTATTAAAAAACATGACACCAAATTTTTACAAACTTTAATGAAAATTTTTCTCATTTGAATTTCAGGATGAAGTCTGGGTCTGCTTTAGACTTAAATGTCCGGTTTTCTCCATTACTAATTAGAATTCTTTGTGATGGAGAATGTTCAGGTGTAAAAATGAAAACTACCCCCTTCTCAGTGCATTTGGGAGCCACGGGAATGAATGTTCAAGGAAATGTTTGTATATTCCTTACAGTGCACAAAACAACACCCGGTTTTGATTTGTTTAAGCTATATTTTTATTAATAAAATTATATGAACATTGTTTGAAGATTGACTAAAGCCAGAATGGTGGTTTTGTATGACATCTATGCAATTTAGATAGAATTCATATGAGGTAAAGTAATATGGATATTTATGGTCACTTTTATTTTCTGTTGTGCTTGAGGTTGTTAAACTTTTTTATGCTCTTTTCTTTTTAGACTAGGGACCCTGAAATAAATATTTGAAACGTATCTATAGCATATGTGTTTTCATAAACTATATTTCTATTTTACTATGCAAGTACAATATGAAGAATATCCCTGTTTGCCAGGAAAGTGAGGTTTGATAAACTCAGCTGAAATGGAATTTAATGAAAAGAAATGAATGAGGCCTTTACAGATTAGTTCACTGAATGGTTTTAAAAGTTTCAAATTAAATGACACATTAAAATGCCTGCTTTGCCAGCTTTTCTGGCACAAAACAGCTACAACAAAATGTAACTAAATCTCTTTTAACATTTGAGTTATAACAAAACCACAAGACAGATTTTTAACAAAAACCAGGCTACAGACAGGATTGAACAGTCTGAACACTGACTTCTGCCTAACATAAGCCTCAATGAAGTGTTAGTCTCCCATACATAAGTAAACAATAAGCCTGTAGAAGGAAATAGAGGCTTTAAAACTGCTTCTTTTGCCTTAAATCTGGTTTCTCAGACCTCTCCAGGTAGGCTTTCAAGCAACAAAGTGACCAGACTACTATCTTCCTTCAAGTGCCTTGACAAGTTATTTTCCAGCCTTGTATTACTGAAAGCTTAATTTCTCCTGATGACTTCATATACAAACTCCACCTTTCAGAGGAGATTGTTTCTTAGGAGGAAATTATATGTATAACCTTATTCATTTCTGCATTGATGTTTTTTCAGATCCAGCTGTGTGATATTGAACCTGTCTCAAAGCTAATATGCTGGAAAACTGTAGATAAAAACAAATAAACAAACAAATAAATAAATAAATATTTTCTAAACCCTTTCTGAAACTCTGTTAAGATAATGCTTTCTTTATAAAGTCTAGATTTGCTGACTGTAATTTTTCTTGAATTTAGTGAGCACTGAAATTTTCTGTGATGTATATCACTATTTACTCCTGAAAAAACAGTTGTGTTTCTTCTGGATTTAGAAGCAAGGAGCACAAATAGGACAAACCTGTGTGGTCCACAGAGCATTTGAACACTGAAGGAGCAGTTAAGCTCTTGGCATGGGAGAATAATACTGCTGAAGTCAGAGTTCCAGAATAGGTGGGGTGGCTGGTAGTCCTTCCCTGGAAACAGTCATGTGGGACTCTCTGCAAGGGAACTAGACAGCCTGGCTATCAAATGTTTGCTGCACATGCAGAGGACTTCTATTTGCACTTCTTGATAAGGTTTTTTCATATTTCATCCAGCTCAGATCAATTCATGTGTTTGTGAACGTTTCCTTACCGGCAATGAAAGCATAGTAAAATGTGAAGATCACCCTCTGTGGGAACACAAATTGAGAAAGCTGTGACTGAGAATGGAAGAGCCAGGAGAGTATTACCATAAGACAGAATCAGAAAATTAGAGCTGCTTAACCCATTAGTAGGGCTGCTAAATCCCTCTGTGCCATGAGGACACTGCAGGAGCAGAAAATCTGAACCACTGGCAAAATTAATACGATCTCCTGAAGTTTCTGATGTTTGATATAACTGAATAACCTCAGATACTCTGTCCTCGGTGTAACAAAATATTTCCTTGGAGCTGTCTTTGTTGCCTTTGAGCTAAACAGGGGTTTTCACACTGACTACTGTGGAACTGGGATATTCAGGAGGAGGAAGAAGCTAGATACATCCCTCAAAAAAAAAAAAAAAAAAAGGAAATCAGGCAGAAGAGTAGTTGATAGATCTTGGCCAGAAGATTTAAAGAAGAGACAGGTGCTAAAAAAATTATCATCAAAATCTGCCAGCATAACTGGAAGGAAAGGCCTATTACTTCTAAATGGATGTCTAGAGCCTTTTGCCGTTTGACAGTTTTGAAGGTTATTCTTTTCAGAGATGGGTTTATAAGCTTACAAACATCAGCTGCTTTTTGTAGTCATCACCAACTTTGGAGAAGTCCTCCAAGATCATTGAATATAACCATTAACGCAGCGCCACCATGTTCACCACTAAACCATGCCCCAAGTGCCACGTGTTTGCCTTTTGAACACTTTCAGGGATGGTGACTCCATTACTTCCCTAGGCAGACTATTCCAATACCTGACCACCCTTTCAGTGAAGAAATTTTTCTCAATATCTAATCTAGACCTCCTCTGGTGCAACTTGAGGCCATCTCTTCTCATCCTGTCATGGATGTTAGTTATGTAGGAGAAGAGGCTGACCCTCACCTAGCTACACTCTCCTTTCAGGCAGTTGTAGAGAGTGATAAGGTCCCCCTGAGCCTCCTTCTCTCCAGCCCCCCACAGCTGCTCCTTGAAGAACTTATGCTCCAGACCCTTCATCAATTCTGTTGCTGTTCTCTGCACACACTCCAGCATTTCAGTGTCATTCTTGTCATACGAGCCCCTAAACTGAACACAGGATTTGAAGTGCAGCCTCAGCAGAGCCAAGAGCAGGGGGACAATCCCTGCCCTGCTCCTGCTGGCCACACTATTGCTGGCACAGGCCAGGATGCCATTGGCCTTCTTGGCCACCTGGGCACTGCTGGCTCATGTTCAGCTGCTCTCACCAGCACCCCCAGCTCCTTTTCCTGTGGGCAGCTTTGCAGCCACTCTGCCCCAGCCTGTGGCACTGCCTGGGGTTGTTGTGACCCAAGGGCAGGACCCAGCACTGGGCCTTGTTGAACCTCACACCACTGGCCTTGGCCCATTGATCCAGCCTGTCCAGATCCTCTGCAGAGCCTTCCTGCCCTCCAGCAGATCAGCACTCCCACCCAGCTTGGTGTTATCTGCAAGTCAACAGAGGGGGGTCCTTGATCCATTCATCTAGATCATTGATAAAGACATTAAACAGAACCTGGCCCCAATACTGAGACCTGGGGAACACCACTGGTGACAGTTTTTCCAGCAGAATGCTGTGGGAAAGTGTGTCAAAGATTTTACTGTAGTCCAGATAGAAATATCCACAGCATTTGTCTCATCCACTGAATGGGTCACCTGGTCATAGAAGGGATCAGGTTGGTAAAGCTTATCCTGCCTTTCACAAACCCCTGCTGGCTGGGCCTCATTCCCTGGTTGACCTGTACATGCTGTGTGATGGTACTCAGGATGATTTGCTCCATGATCTTCCCTAGTACCAAAGTAAGGTTTACAGGCTTGTATTCCCATGTATCCTTCTTCCAGCCCTTCTTATAGATGGAGGCTACATTTGCCAACCTCCAACCAACTGGGACCTGCCCATTTTAGCCAGGACTGCAAGTGAACAATGGAGAGTGGCTCAGGGAGCACTTCCACCATCTCCCTCAGCCAGTTTCTGCTAGTCATGTGTGTATTTTTATCATGATCATCAGTACTCCTTGAAATATCACTGAGTCCTGAGGCCCAGGGTACCACTCTGTCCTATTGTAGATAGCAAGAGTCTATTGCTGAGCATGAAGTAAACTACAGCAAGTGGGTAATATAAAAGGAGATGCTGGATTGAAGTGGTCAGTATGTGTACTGCCTCTGGATGGGATCAAGTTAACTTTTTTTCATAGAAGTTCTCATGAGGGTTGTGACCAAAAGGGTGTTGATGGCACAGATGGCTGTTCTGAAGAGCATTTGCACAGCATCAAAGCCTTCTGTGGATCTTACTATGAGACCCTAGAATAGATTGGGAGAGAAGAAAATCAGGCAGATTATCTGAACAAGCTGAAAGCATACTCCATGTGATACAACAGCATATTCAGCAATACAGAGGGAAATGACAAGGTGTTAGGAGGGTTTGCCATCTTTTACTCAGAAGCTCCCAGGATATCTTTCTGCCCATGGGAGGTGCATCACTTGTTTTGCTTTGTTTACTTTTCCTCTTCTTTCACTTCTCCTTCATAAGTTAACAAATCTTGTCTTGTCCCATAAAATTTCTTGGTTTTACTCATCCTTTCTTCTTTTCCCATCCCACTGTGTGATAGGGAGAAGTGACCAGGAGTCTGTGGAGTCCTTAACCATATCCTGGGGTTAGCCCCTAACAGTGTGAAAAGTCAGGCACAGTCTTTTAAATAAAAGTGATTTTTAAGGATAATTTTGAAAGAGTAAGGTTTGTTCCTAATTTCTTAATATTTACAGGATGCAACTCGTTTGTGAGAGTCATTATGAGAGAGAGCGCAGAGGTGTTTGGAAAATCTAACAAGTGGGTGATAGATGTGGAGGGGAGAGCTGATATGTAAGAGAATGGGAGATGAGAAACTGTCGTAAAGAGGATGTGAAGGGCTGTGAAAATAAAATATTTTATGTTAAACATCCTATAGGAATGGCAGGGAATAGAGGGAGATAAAAGAGGGGTGATTTACTGAAGTCTGTTGGCTGAGAAGAGGAATTTCATTGGAGGATTCAAAGTGGATACAAGCTGATTCTTCTCTTTCAGTTTCTTCTATTACTATATTCAAAACCTTGTCCAGCTACTAACAAGGAAATTTCATACTGTTACTGAACAGATGTAACAATAGAAATACCTTGTGTATATAGGGCTTATTTCATTTATCAGGTGCTGGGAGCTGGTATATTCTTTTATTTCAGAAAGCACAGGGTGAGCTGTGCTCATTATTCATCTTTCCTAACTATTTCTGCAGATGTCTCTGAGCTCACCCACTGCCTTAGATGTACAGCATCTTCACACTCAGGTGTACAAACACAGAAACAGAGAGATTTAGTAAGCTTTTCAGTTAACACATGCAAACAGACAGCAACATCTGGGAAAAAGAACAACAATAAATTTTCATAGCTACTAGAGCATTGCTTGTTCCATTTAGTCTCATAGATCAAACCCACTATGGTTTTGCATGACCAGCACACTTGAATGCAAAATTCCAAGGATGACACAGTCCCAGCCAATAAAAAAATGTTTTTCCTCAGCCAGCCGTGCACTTGTAGAAGGCTCAAACTGAATGCCCTGGTTGGTTTTGTTTGCAAAAGTGTGTGTCACACAAGCTCACTGGAAAATCTGCTGCTGACACTGGAGAAGGGCAGCTTGCAGACCATGTAGCTGAGGACACTGTACACACTGAATCCTTTCCCATACATGGATGGCATTGTGCTGCAAGCTCTCCAATACCTGCCAAAAAGAAATAGAGGTACTGGGGTTCCAAGTGGCAGATTGTACAGTTTATATTTTTTATTCACAGTTTATGTCATAAACACCCCTACATTTGGCTTGTGAGGTAGAGTGGTCATAGTTTCCTTCTGAAGTGTGCACTCTGGGGTCAGGGAATGGGCCAGAGGAAAAGAAATTGGGCAGTTGGCTTTTGCCCAGAGTACAAATGCAACATTACAGCTGCTGCAAACCTGGTGGTCCAGCATGGTACAAGACAAACTGGGACAAACACTCTCCATGGGGCAAGCAGAGGCTAGGACACTCCCAAGTGCAGACCTAGACATGAGCTTCAGAGTCAGCAGGAAGAGAGAACTGTTTCTGATGGACCTGAAGGACACAGTGCAGAGAATATTAAATTGTAAGAAGTCATTAAAAACATGGGCTGACAGAAAATCTCTTGAAAAGGACCTGCCTTTGTAAGCAGATAGCTGAGGGAAAATAAAATTACTCATAAAAACTTATGTCATGTCTAGGAGATAAAAGCTGATTAATTTTAAAAGGGAGGCTGCTGTACTTTGGGTTTTTAAATATTAGTTCCTCTACTTTGGGTTCTGGAAATAATTCATTCAAGAAACAAGAAGTCTTTTGAGATTTTCCACGTGCTGACTCCCAAGGCCAGGTACAGGTCTGGGTCTGGGCAGGTCAAGATCCTGCAGTGCATCCAGCCTCTATGCTTCACTAGAGTGTCCAAAAAGCATTGTTTGTAAAAAAGCCAGTTCTGGTAGGATCATAATGAGTATATGGGGTGAAGAAAATCAACAGGCCACGTAGGAAGGCATTCACTTTCAGATCCCCATGGCATTAGCTGTGTGTTTGATTGGTTGCTGAGGAGTTTTCAAAATACAGTATTATGTTGGATGTGGATGAAGTTGGACAGTGACAAGTAGGAGCAGATCTGCCCAAGAAAACTTGTACCAAGTTGGTGTTGCTATTGTAATTCTGTCTTATCTCCCTGACTAAGCACACTTCTCCATGCTAAGTACTTGCCATTTCAAACTGGGGAGAAGAGTACTGATAAGACTGAAGTACCAAGATATCTAGTTTCATGAGATATATAAATATCTTTTGTATATATTTATAGAGGAGACACAGGTCCTAGCAGGACAGATGGGAGTGGATACCTCTTCTAGTTTGCAGGAAATAGCTAGAGAGATTAATCAATGTACCACACTGGTTATCTGGATAATTGTTTCAGAGTTGTTCACTACTACCAATGTTTCAGAATTTTTTCTTTTCTTCAATTGGAATTGCTCACATTCAAAACATATCACTTGACAGAAAGCAGAAGTTGTTCTGTTTACAGTGATTTAACAAACGATGATGAGCCACTGAAAAGCATCCTCTTTAACTGTGGCGGGAGGGCAACACTCTTCCAGCAGAAAGGATAGGTATGGCACTCTTCAAAAGTAACCTTTCCTGATATTGCAGGCTGTTTTATCCAGTACATCAGATATCAGCCTGTACAGAAGGTATGAACAGTTTACTGTACACTGTTATTACTGAATTGTGACAGGACAGAACTAGAAAGTGCTCATCTTAAACCGATTTTGAAGGGCATAATTTCTTCTCACAGTCTTACTACTCAAATGCCTCTAAATACTGACTCATTGTTGTACCACGCCTGAAATGCACAAGTTTGGTTGCCTCTTGTAACTCTTACATAAGTACCAAACAGAAATCAGTTCTAAAAATAGTGAACACAGCTAAGATCTTAATGATCTTGACAGCTGCGTACTAGGATAGAAATCGTCTACTTCCCACATGTCTGGTCCTCAAGTTAAATTTCAGTAATCTTCAGAAAATATGTTTTTATAAAATTGGCAGACAACTTTCAAGATGGCAGATTTACTGTGTGAATGCATCTCCTTTATCTTACCTGTACAGCTGCATTTAAAAAAAATCCCACCTGTGAGGGAACATGAGAGGTGTGTCTGAGGCAGCAGCAGGAAACCTGCAACACTCTCTTTTTCAAAAAGCCTCCAAGAAAAATGAAAAGGTTTGTGCTGTGCTTTTGCAAGAAAAGTTAACAGTGTTTCCTGGATCACCGTTTTCAAAGCAAGTGAAAGGGCTTGGGACCCCTTTTGTCAACATGACTGCAATCATGTAGGGGAACAGACCTTATGCCATCAAGGAAGGGGAGAAAAATTTCAATCAGAACCTTTTCAGAGCCTTGAGATTACAACCAATTAAGGACCATCAGCAAGGTAGAATTAGGACATAGCCTCACAGCTGTGGGTTTGTGAAAAAATGTCACACAAAAACCTTGTACAGGACAGAAATTCTGTGTTTGTATCAAAAATGTTTTAAATATTTCTGATGGGCTGTCATTGCATAATCGGGTTTTTTTCCTGCAAAATTTTCTAAGGAGAGATAATGACTGAAAGCCTTTCTTAAGAATCCTTAGGCCATATAACCTGTCAGTGAATAACTACGAAGAAATTTGGGTCAAAAATCCGTGCATAAATGAAATCCTGGCAAAGGAAATACAGTCAATTTAAACAAAAGTGGATTTTGCTTCTTCGTTTCTGATGTTCTTCAGTTGCAAAAAGAAACATATATTACAGAGCTGTTCTGAAGTAAGATCAGTGGCTGGTCCCCAAATCTACTTTGACAAGTGTCAAAAGAGATGACAAAACAACAAATGCCTTGGAATGGTTCAATGTATTAGAAAGGGAAGAAAATGTATGTTGTATCAGCTGCAGGACAGCATCCCTCAATGCCACAAATCTTGTGTTAGGATGGTCTGGGGGACACTGTCCACAAAGGTGGTTAAATTCTAGAGAGTCATTAAAACATGGCATTAGGGACAATCTCCAGAAGAAACCCACCATGCAGGGAAAAGACTTCTCTCTTTAGACAGTGACTGTCTCACAGCTGAGACACAGGTCCCCAAATCTATACTCATTATATGACACGCTTGCTCATTCTGCACTGTTTGTTCTCCACTCCTGGAACAGATTTATGGCAGGGGTTTGAATGGACAGCAGCTCTCCCTCCAGCATGTTGGTGCCTCCATCCCAGCCTTCCCTCCAGCCGGCAGCATGCCTGCAGTCCAGACCTCCCTTCTGTGTGGGAGAGCTCTGCTTGCTCCCAGTGACTGGCTGAAGGCAAGGGGAAGCCTTGCATTTTTGCATGCCAAATGCCTAATACTACATGCTAAATGAGACCTATTTTTTATAGGTAGTTCAAAGTCCTGGTATGTGTCACCTAACACAGCCAGCTGCATTGCTCCAATCACTCAGATTCATAGGAAATCTGGGACCTCTCCACCACACCATACCAGGACAA
Organism: Peucedramus taeniatus; assembly: GCA_013400575.1. NCBI lineage: Eukaryota > Metazoa > Chordata > Aves > Passeriformes > Fringillidae > Peucedramus > Peucedramus taeniatus. The sequence goes on from WBNO01010570.1 coordinate 42,156, forward strand.
CAAAAGCCGTTTTCATAGACTTTGGCAACTTTTATGAGGCTGAAATAATCACAAACATTTTGGGGTGTGCCACAAACTATCCAATTCTCATTATAATTCCTCCACAGCCTTTAAAATGTTACTTTTAGTCTGTCACATAATGCCTCTTCTAGCAAGTAAAAAAAAAATTCTAGTGTGTGTTTAACATCTTTATGTGTATGATCTCTGAGTTTGCATGAAGCAAGTATAGAAAGGACAAGTGCAATCTGCTGCTAAGGGAGTAGGGTATGAAGACTGATTTTTTTTTCTTTTTTTGCTTTAAACATCACTATGTTCTTTACTCATTTTAAGGGCTATGATTTATGAAAGGAGCCACAGGATGGAAAACAAAATGAGAGTCTTTGTACTACCTCCTTGTACCTCCAAGGTGCCTTTTTTTTATGCAGTGGGATGCATTTCCTGGATTCCATCAGATACAATCATATTATGAATGCAACCACAATAATCGAAAAAAAAAGTTAGAAGTATAAAATTATAAATCCTCGTTTAGTTCATATAAATATCAAAACTCCCTCAACTGGTGACAGCATCAGAAAAAATTTGGCAAACACCAAGGGTAGTCAAGTTGCTGCATTTTATAATCGAAGACTTGACACCACTGTGTAAATAATTGATTTTTACCTTTTATTGTGTATTTCAGATCATGATGTGACATCCAGAAACCTTGGTACAGCATCTGATGTCACCTTCCTTTCTCAAACATACTGGCTAAATCACAAAAACTACCTGTAAAGGACCATTTTTTCCTGTTAGAAAAGAAGCATCAAGAAAAAAAATCTGTAAGACACAGAGTGTACAATGTGTTCTTGCAAGGAAAGATGATACGTGTGATGTCAGCTTACTGAAGAATTACTTGGCAGATGGAGGTGAAACAACAAAACCCGCAAGACTCAGCTCAAACTTTGGAGGGCCTTGTGGTTAATTGCACCACAGCTGTCCAGCAGCAGGCCTTGGAAGCCACTTCTTTACACCTCCAGGAATATTTAATATCTTATTTATGCCTAAAAGTTGTAGTTTATTTACATTTGAATGTTTCACCAGTTCCTGCTCTGCCATCAAGAAAAATCTATGCTTAGAATTCCCCCATGATCTCTTATTTCTTCACAATTCCCTTGATAACCAGACTATATGGTGCAGCTGGACAGAATTTTAAATATGCGTTTCTTATGCCATCTGCATGTTTCCTCTAGCAGTCTGCCATCCCCCATCGCACCAGGCAGAAAGCAGCTAACAGAACTGAGAAAACCTTTCCATTTCTTACAACATTTTTTGTATTTTCACGAGTGATGAAGTTAAAAAAAAAAAAAGAGCTTCTTTTGCACTGTATGTCACTAATCGCAGAAACACTTTAGTTAAGATGAAAAACATGTAAGAGATGTAGATAATGTCTGAACATTAAAAATGAAAGCCTTATTTGGAGATTCAAGCCCAGGATACATGTAATAAATTGGCTTATCTCTTTTGGTCATTTCAGATGGAGCAAACAACAGAAAGACAGAAAATGCAAGGCAAATGACTAATATGTCTCTATTTCTTTGTACTTCTCTGTCAGACTGTACAGAATTGTTGTTCACAAGACAGATGATCAAGAGGGAGGTTGGGCTCTCTGGGAAAGATACTCGGGTTGTGTCCTTCATTGTAGTATGCTCAACTCTCCTAAAACAGCAAGTGGCAGGTCTAAATGTTTCACTACAAATGTTTGTTGTTGATTGAATAATCTCATACACCAGGTGTGATGTGGCTGCTTTGGTCACAGAACTGTTTTTAACACAGCACTTCTACAAAAAGTCACACATTTTCTGAGTTACAGTATTTGTGTCCATTTCTATAAACACTAAATTATGTTTCTGATTTTTCTATGACATGGATTGTTTCCACTCCTCCCACAGCATAATGAACTAATGTGGAGCCTGTATTTGAAATATGCTTGCAAGACTTCAGTTATCAGTAATATATCTGGATACATTTAATCTCCAGAAACATAATAATTAATACTTAGCAAAATTAAATTATTTTTACAAACACCCCAATTATGATATTGCAAGGATGAACATGTTTTTATGACCATGTTTCTCTCATAACAAAAGAGATACCTGGCAAGCACAACAGAAGATGTGTGTATTTGTGCTATGATATAGTCTTTTCAAAAATTTTAACATAATCATGTCCAGTCACTTCTTTATCTGGCCTTTGTTGACCATTGGAATATTAGATTTTCTGCTGCTTTTGGTGACAGAGACATCAGTTAATGGCTCTGATTTTCACTGTGAAGAAAAATACACTGGAAAAGCAAACAAAAATTGTGATTGCTTCTATGAGTCTTGCATAAGAATCCCAACTTCTCACTTAATGCACGTCAATCAACTCAAAGTGCTGCTTCACACCAGGAGAATCTGATGTATTCATTCCTCCCTAAGGTCTAGTTTCTTAATCATGCTGGGTCTGTTTTTCATGCAGGTAGCAGTGATAGTAAGATTTGTTTCACAAATTCAGAACCAATTTTAGCAAACTGGAACTGTGTTTCTTCAATAGGCATTCAGTGTAGTGCATCATCTCGTAGGATGCTTACCATCTCTTTGCTGGCTGACACATATTGCAAATAAAATTCAAAGTAACTTACAATATGGTATCTTTTCATTGGTAAGTTTTATGAAAACTATTGAAACATAAAATGTACTATAAATAATCCTGGCCCAAAAAAAATGTTTAAGCTAGAAGCTTAGAAGTGTGTACAGGAATAAGAAATTGTCTCAGCTGTATTTCCATCACACTGGTCGCACACACGGACATGTATGCAAACAAAGTGTCAACGTTGTCTGAAAGGGCAAAGCTACTTAGTGTTTGTTTATATCATGAACTCCCTAGGGAATTCAAATCCCTTTGTTACTTAGTTTTCTTTCAAAATCCGATTGACAACAATTTCCAGATGCTCAAAACTGCCTCAGCGAGGATGATAGGACTTCGTACTTTGCTTTTGGTCCACTATGCTATTGAAAGAATCTTCCATTATAAACATCAAATTACACCAATTTATTTATTTTCTGAATAGGTTATGCTGAGAAGAATTTCCACCATTAATTTTAAACCTAATCTATTTTTTATTATTTAATAACACTGAAAATGTTAACACAATGTGTAAACTAGTGAAGAAGACTATAGTCATTCATATTTTCATTATTGCCATTACCTATAAAGATGGATTTCTAATATTTCAATTCCATATCAGTTCCCACCAGAAGACCTTTCTGAAAATATGTCTCCACCAAAAAAAGGTGCAAAAATTTTCAGGTAGAAGGGTCCATCAGAAAAAGAGGCCCATCTTTTTCCTATACACACAGTGCAGATGGTCACCTAGTAAAAGAGAAATAATTTGAAAAGAGGTGTTTTGATATGGTTCTGAGATAAGGGAGGAGCAGGGGGTAACACTCTCCTACCTTCTCCTGTCTTTGCTGAATCTTCAAGAACCATAAGAACACCTTCAGCTCTGTTCAGCCCCCTTGCAGCACTGTACTAATCTTTTCCAGCCATTAACCTAGGGACAGAATGCACTTTCCTATATTAAGCCAATGATAATGTAAACAGAAATGGAGAAGACAAGGCCTTAACAAAGCTTAAATGAGGGCCAAAATTCAGTGGCCCAACAAGGGAGAAGTAATGTCTGAATTTGTCATTTTTCTTGGGATTCTTCCTTTTTATTTTCATCAATTTGCACACAGATCTTGTCATAAATGACCAGATTACTTCACCACCAGAAATATTGTCACAGCCTTTTATGTACTTACAGTTTTGTCACCAACATCAAACAGCACAGGCAAGCCCTGACATATTGTCCTTAAGTGGAGTGACTGGGGAAGTAGTGTTTGTGAAACGATATAAAGAGTAGATTCATTCATTTCTCCAGCTTCGGCTGTTTTTGAACCATTCCCAATAGTTACCTCTTTAATTCAAATTTGAAATGTTAGAAGAGATACTCTATAGCCTGTTCCAGCTATAAAATCATATTTTCCTTCTCATTCTGAGTGTCTGCAATTGTTCTCTCATAGTGCTTAACCTTTAAAGTCAGGAGGTCACTTGGAGGCTCTCCAGTCTGAAATGCGAATGTCCATATTTAAAATACAGAAACCCTTTTAAAAGGATGAAGGTATTTTTATTTGAAAGCCCAGTTTATAATGACTGTTGTCCATCAACCCAGAACTACTTTCTTGCCAGAGATCTTTATTGTTTCTTTCTTATTACATGGTATAACAATTCTTTGGTACTCATTTCCTGAAGAAGATTACTTTTCAGTATCAAACTTCGCCAACAGGTCTTTTTTGGGCCAAAGTCTGCAAATCTGCATTGCAATGAAGCAGGGCAGCTTTCCAGGCATTGCTGACTGCAGAGAAAAATCTGATGTCTGTTCTACTGTTTCTTTCTCTGCACATTTACTGCTGATCATGAATGTATGCACTCTGGGCTGTACTCATCTTAGAGTTTCTTGCAATGAAACACAAAACCAAGAGAAACCTGACTGGTTTTGGATTTCATTACAAAATCCAAACTCAGTCCCATTTTGTCTGAAAGTTTGCTAACATTCTCAAAGTCTTTGAAATAAAGTGGGTGCATTTATGACTCAGCTTGGCAGATTTAAGGTGTCATATTGAAGCAGGTACTTGATAAAAAAAGGTGCATCAGAATGAGCTAGAGTTAAGGTAACATTTTTTAGATGCACCACAGCAACTTAGAAGCCCCATTATCAGAACTAGTTTAACCACTTCCACATGCTAAACATTGGTAATACAGGGGCCAAACTTCCTTTGACCCAACAAATATTAACTATATTAAATGAAGCAGATTCAATGATGATATAATCATAATTGCAGATTGGGATTTTTGCTGCTTTCTCTCTGTAGATCATTTAAATTGTGGCTTTTACCAGCTAGTACAATTTCTCATTTTATTGCCACATCTTAAAAATAATATTGTGGATCAATGTGGATAACAGCATTGTGAAAGAGACCTTGTATTTTCTAAATTGGGCTTGTAGTGTGTAGCTGTGCATCACACTGGAGGACTAGACCTGATGTTACAGTTGTTCCCTCCATATCCGCATCCTTTTATTTTATTATTCATTTTATTCTAAATGAACCAATAGTCTGATGGCCAGCAAAGTCCATGGATGGAAAGAAAATTGACTCTTACATATTTTTCTAAGACTCTAAAATGGGTCATTCTTCTTGGGGGTCTTCATTTGAAACTTTTTCCTGAGCCTGAGAAACACCTTATCACAAAAGTTTTATCAATACCTTTGGAAGTTTTATCCTTCATAGGATAAATTCCTATGAAAACTCAGCTCAAAGTCAATATTAATATTTTTTAAATTACTTGTCTGTGAAATTTAGAATTCTTTGTCATGTTTCCCCTAGAAAATTACCTACAGAATCACTGTTGTGTGGTCCACAACTACATTATCCCAGTAAGAAACTCAGACTTAAAGGAGGATTTTTTCAGATGAAGATTACTGGAGAAATCATCTCAAATCTGGGTGTACAGAGGAAGACATCATGGCAAAATATTTTAGTCAGGGATATGAGGATAATCCATATTTCAGAATAGCTAGATGAAACAATTTCTCTCTGGTTGGGCATGTAATTGACACAGATGTCATATATTTTCTCCTGTGTTCGATATTTTTATTTCCTTCTGGAAGGGCATACAATAAAAGAACAGGTCTTGTCATCTGTACAGTTGCTTGTCAGGTTTTCTTTTTCAAAAAGATGATATTTTGTGATAATTCTAATGTCTTTTTTAAAGGACTCAAATCTTAATTAATTTCTTCCACCATCTATAAACATTCCGCTCTTTCTTAGTTCTTTGTTTCTTTTTAGAGCCATCAGAAAGGTAATTTTTTATTATTGTAACATGCTTGAAATCTTTCTTTAGCACCAGGTTATAGCCAAATCTTCAAACTGCAACAGCCTACTTTGTTTAATGCAGGGCAAGAGATGAGAGGCTGAGAATTCTTGAGTCTCATTAGAGGGCTCATGAATGGTCAATATGAAACTCTTGCATGCCGCTCAGAAGACCTGAGATATTATTTGTAGAAATATGTCACCTGAGTAATACATAAATGAGTAAGCATTTTCCTGTCCAAATATTAGTATATCTAATCTAACACCAGAGCCATCTTAAAAATCTGTCCACACCACCTGCAAAAAATAAAAGAAAATAGATAAAAAGCCTCTTAAACAGACTAATGCTTTAGTCGGTGGAGTTATATATTTAACAGGTCAGTGTTGCTGAAATGTCTCCCCTATTTTCTTCATGCAGTAGCAGATCACAGCACCAGTATTATGCTGTGATGAGCCATGCACAACGCAATCTGCAATGTAACATTAAGCAAAGTTTGCATTTGTGGTGACATTGCAAGACTTGAACAAAAGAGTGTGTGTATCACCATAATGAAGCAGCAAATGACTTCAAATCAAGACTGCCTGACAAATGAAAGATGTTATGCACAATTTTGTTGTTCAGAGCAAGGACAAGAGATGCCTTTTGGAACACAAGGGTTCTGGAAAACTTATGGAAGTAGATTACTTTTTTCACATTTCAGAAATTGCCATATCAGACTGTTCAAACCAATGTTCCCAAGAGAGATTTCTTTTCTGTGAGAAATCTGTCACTCCTCTGACTTACTTCAAAACTGAGACTTCACAACAACTCGGTTCTTCTCTGGCACTTGGCTTTTTACTTTGGATACAGCAAATATTTCCTAGCAAGGAAAGTCATTGCACTCCTGACTCCTCTTCCTTTCAACATGACTTCTGTCAAGTGGAGCAGTAAGATAGCATAAGCGGGTGTTCCTTTTGCTTAGTGCTCTCCTTCACAGTGAAAAATATGGTTCTGGCTTTTACTAGTATTGCAGAGAGTTTGTCTAACTCCAGTACTTCCGTGACTAATAAAGTTATCTCACAAGTCAGCCTGCCAAACCCTCAGGACTGGCCAGAGAGTAACCTGCAAGAGAGATTTTCTTCTTGCAATGGCTCATGGGTTCCCATCTGTTTATAAACCTCTTACAGTGCTCAGCAATTTTGCATATGGTGAACGTGCCTCACCAAACTTATCATGTCACCTCACAGCTCCTTGTTAACATATGGTCTCCTAAATGTAGATATTCATCTGTTTGACTACCCTTAAAGCTACTAGTATAAAAGAAAAAAAACCCTAAATATGAAACAGATTTCAAAGTGCACCTTGGGATGGATGTATTACAGAGACAAAGCATCATCAGACTCCTCAAGATCACTTTCTGGAGTTGCTTTATTATCACCTAGTCATGTGGCATGCACCTGTGCTCTCATGGTTTTGCAACACAAGAGCTCACCAGGTCCAGAAATAGCTTGGGTTTTTTAACATCTCTTGTGTGTTTTATTTTACTTTTTTTTTTTTTTATGTGCTGGAGTTTTATGACTCTCAGGGCTTCTGTGTGCACTTATTGCAGTGGAAGAGAGAATCAAACTCAATTTTTACTCCAGAATGTGTACACATAAAATAAAAAAAAAAATAGGAAAGATAAAAATGTAAAAATGCACTAGCAAAGCAGAAAAGAGAAGACGTCAAAATTAGGCTCACATCCGCAGGGAGTGAGATAGTTTGGTAAAAATTATAATTAACTGACATTATCTGCTAGAGTTCAAAATACCAACACAAAACATGCTTGCTTCTTAAAATGTAGAACACCTCCACCTGAGTGTCTTCATTCTGAGCTCCAGAAAAATGAATACTGGCCTCTACCAACCTGCTTCTCCTGGGCCACTTGTGCTCAGCATGTGTTCTAGGCAAGCCAGAGTAGCATCTGGCCACTGACTCTGGGGGCCACCCAACCTGGCAGGCAAGTTCAGAACACACCTAAAGCTCACTGATAGCACAGCAACCAAATCACACTGCTCTTCCTTAACAAGATGTTAATACCAGGGGTGATAACTGCTGACCCAGTCTACAGGGCACATCCTTTGGGAATAGCTGTGCTGCAGCTGAACTGGATCTCTTTGAGGAATGTGGAAGGTTACAGGATCCCTGTGCCAGATCTCTTCCCTTGGGTAACACAGCTGCCCTGTGGAAAGGAAGGCATGAGGTTGGATATGGGGAAGAGCAAAGCAGTGGGAACATGACAGAAATCAAAGGGCCAGGATAAAACCACTTGGAAAGCAGGACTACCTGAGGGAATGCTCTGCATTGGCTTCACATGGTTTGAATCCACCTCAATCCAGACTGAAGTCAAACCCTTCTCCCCCTTGGGACAACTGAAATACTACATTCCTCATCATCCTCACCCCGATTCTATGGAAATCCACCAAACCTAGTAGATTTCCATTAGGTTTTTGAGCTAATGGAGGTGAGAGCTACCGTCCTTTCTGGTAACCTGACAGGACTGGAGCTCTCCACATGTTACTGGTGTAGAGCTCTTTGTATCACACTAGGCACTACTTGTTATCATTTTGACTGTGATAATTACTCATCCTAAATACAGTAGCACAGATTCCAGATTTTACCATGAACATGCAGTTGCATAAGTCTCCTACTTCTTAGTCTGATGATTATTCAATATTCAAAAGATTAGCATAGTTTTTAAACTAGTTCCTAATGGTTCCTAATGGTTAAGCTTGTTTTTTAACAGTTATTTTTTAAACTTTTTTTACTGCAACAAAAGTTAAATTCTTAAATTCTGTTCCATGTATTTAATACCCTAACAGGGATACAGGAAAAAAACTACTTGCAAGGTCCAACTCGTGCTGTGTTTATGATTTCTTGTAATGTAGCAACACCAAGTGTGAGCCAGCTCCCTTCAGTTAGAGTTGCTGTGCACTAAATTAAATGTCAGCTCAATGTATCTTTACAGCAGCAGTGAGGAGCCAAATACAGCACTTCATAAAGACCTAGGACTTACTGAAGTTGGGAAGCTTAGCCATACAGAAATTAGGATGTGGGAGTGCTAATTTATATTTGATTAAAATAGAGGTGTGTGTGATTTTAGGAACAGGTCAGGATCACTCATCTTAGAAAACTACATCATGTGTTCTGCCTCCAGTCAGAGCAGATCTGGAGGAGTGGGGTTTGCAGGCTGGCCACTGTGTGCCCCATCAGTCAGGAGGGAAGGCTACCCAGGATTCAGAGTAACTTACCTGGAAGGGAGCGTGGCTAGGCAGTTCCCTGCTTTACTACATGATTTACCTCTCATACCTGTAGGCTGAAGGGGTTTCAGTTTGTTTTATCTTTGGTGGAAACCTTCCTAGAAAATAAGTATTTTTGATCTTCCTTGAGGCAGGGTGTTTGAGCTAATGCCAACTGCCAAGGCAATGCTGCACTCTGATGTACAAGGAGTGTTGCTAAGCATACTGTATCAGTCTTACATAAACATCTACTACTTTCAAGTTTGCAATTTTTTCATTCCAATGCATCAGCTTACTGTATTTTCAATGTATCTTCATTATTCATGTTGTCATTGCAATTCTTCAAACAGCAAGCTAGTCTATTTTTAGGTATGCATATTAAATTTCCTAAAAGCCATATGGTTTTTTAATTAAGCTTTTTTTTCACAGAAATATGTTACGAAGACTTTAAATTAAGAAAGCACTCTATTAGATTCAGTAGTTTTTTTATAATAGTACAGGATAGACAGAGAGAATGAGTACTTTCATTCTCTTACATAAATTTTGCCTCAAATTTTGGTATGTGATTCCAAAACTATTATACACACTATATTTAAAGTTCAGCAGGACTGAGGTAGAAGGTCCCTCTCAGGAAGCAGATCTAAACTGACAAACAATTTATTGTCAGGTTAAGAAGTTGTCTGATTCACCAGGATCCCATTAGCAACTTTTAAGAATTCTCCCTTTTAAGAAAAACACCCCATTTATTCATTTGTTTTCAAGGTGCTATCCCAGTCTTTTCTATGTACAAAAAGATAAATTCAGTGGTGTACATAAGCTAGGGGACACTTCCATAGGCATTCAAGAAGAACAATTTAAAGACACTCCAAAAACAGCAGTTTAAAGTGCTCTAAAAAAATGAAGAAAAACAATGAAGTCTAACATTATTGTTTTCCCCTATAGCATATTCTTTCCTTGTAACATATTTTCCCTGTAACATGCTCTTTTTCCAGAGAATGAATAAAATCTTCTTTAATCCTGGTTCACAAGAACTGTGACAGAGTTGCATCCCTTCCCCAGCTGCCTTTAACTTTTTTTGTTAGTGGCCAAGGGTGATATAGGAAGAGAGAGTGCGCCTGTGTATGTGTGAAAAAGGAGGAGAGGGAGTGGAGAGGCTCCCATCAGAAGTGCCTGTAATCAGTGGTAGGTCAAAGAGGCTGTGCTGAATTGCTGCTTTGGATTAGGTTTGGGTTGGGGATCAGGTTCAAGGCTGAATTGAGGTTAAGAGTTTTGGGTTACTGTGCTGAAATTTTGAGACACCCCTGTGAAATTATAGCCCCCAACAACAGCAGTCAAATGATATCCCAGGGAATAGGTTAAAGTCTCACCCTAAGTCTAGTAAGAATATTGGGTTGTACATAAAATTTTTTGTTTGAACACACTTCAGTGGACTTTAGCTGACAGCTCTAAGGTTTGAGCCATGTGAAGTTTATAACTATAGTCAGAATTTACCTGCATGGTTGGGGTAGAAGACAAGAAAGTCACTATTTGTTATACTAGCTTGCGGCTTCCCATCCCAGGCCAGGGGGTGAGGGGAAGCTGGTGTGTTTTTTTGATTATTAGTTGTGGGCTGAAAGATGGGTTATTATGTTTAGATTAAGAATGGAAAAGGATACAGTGAATTACAAATGTAGCAGTCAAGGGACGAAGCAATTTTAAAGAGTCAAGAGATCCAAACCTGCCTCACCAAAGAAATATTTGCTTTCTTTTTAAACTGTAACTAAATCTTTCCCCTTGGGGCAATTCAGTTAGTTAGCAAGCCAAAATCTGGGCTCTGTATTTACTGGCTGACCCTTAGAAGAGAATACTGTCTCCAATCTCTTCTTCAGCCTTTGAGGAGAGGAGATGGATGAGATGGCACAGCAGAGGGGCCTTTCTGGAAGAATTTTCAGCAAGAAGCCCATCACCTATTTCATTCTGTAATGTGTCTTTCTTATTTCCTATAAAATATTGAAGAGTCACTAACAGCATTACAAAATTTTGGCATCCTTTGCAGGAATACAACTCTCGTGGGTTGTTTTTGTGATGAGGACTACTTGTGACACCTATAGTTCTCTCCTAGAAACAGTTTCATGCCCACGCTTTATGTGCCTTTTAGATGTCAGCCACTGCATAGGGAATATTTGTTGTGACATCAGATACCTGATGACAGAAATTGCTGCAACAGAGATGAACATTCAACTGATCTTAGGACTTGAACTCTCATGAGTGCTGTCATTATAAAGGTTTTAACATGAAGACATTGGTCAAATATTCTTTTTTATGATTCTACAACTTGTAAGAAATCTGTCAACCTGTATGGAAAGAAACAGTTTGGTCATCTCATTCTGATGTAGTTTTAAGGCCAGGTGGTACTTCCAGACCAAGGGGACAATGCTGTTCCTGGAGTGAGTCTCTGATGAAGAGTGGTTGCCATATGCTCCTCATAATTGAAATCAGAGTCAGCTGTATCAGGGCTGTTGGTGTCACTGCAAATCCCCACTAGCTTCAGGGGAAGCAGAGTGGGCAGCTTGCTCTGGACATGGGAGACCTGTCTACTTTACCATTCTCCAGGGAACAAATGCCTGAAGGGTACGAGGATCACAGAATCACAGAATATCCTGAGTTGGAAGGGACCCCCAAGGATCATCAAGTCCAACTCTTCCATGAATGGCCCACTTGGGGATTAACCCCACCATCTTGATGTTATCAGTACCATGCTCTGATCAGCTGAGCTAATGGGGAGATGATCCCATAATAAAGCAGTTCCCAAGAGGGTGAGAGAGCCAGGCCATTCTCCAGTTTCTACAACTAGGTAGAAAGCTAAGAGGCAAACTTACCTCTGTATAAGATAAGGTCTTTTTTTCCCCTAAAGTCTCACTCTCTTGGAGGAACCAAGTGTTTGAGCAGCCCCATGTCTCCTTCAGCACTAAGGTAAGGTTTGCATTTTGTGCTGACATACGGCCAGGGCTGAATTCCAGTTTTTCCCATCACAACTGCTTGTGGCTGCTAATAAAAACTAATGGAAACCTTACTGTGACACAAATTTAAATCTGAGTCACACCCATCTGTTCTAATTTTCAAAAAGCAACAAAGTGGGTTTCCTGTAAATATTGCAAGGTATGTAATAATTTAAAAATGACAAAAGAACTAAGGAGGGATGGATGACATTTTCATGAATGTGTGAAGAGTTCTGTATTAAATATTTGTTCAGCATCAACATGTAGTAAATATCTCTTCTTGTGGTGAGCACTTGTAAGCTTTTTTATTGAACTAAACTTATTGTAAAAATTAAATGTTCTTAGGGTTTGATTATTTCCACACACTTTTTGTTGGAAACCTAAACTAGAATATGAGTTTGGCACATGATAACAAAACTTTATCACTCTTATTTATTGTAACTGCAATACACATGTAACCAGAGTGCTTTCATTACTTCAGACATCTGCCTGTTGACATACAATTTACATTACAGAGAATTTACCCACTAAAAACTCATTTGGTTGGTTGTATAAAAAGTTTATGTAAAGTTAGGATTCTCAAATGGCATGGACTTTATGTGAAGTATATCCCACAGTTATTTCAGTCATAACAGCACAAGTTCAACTTCTGCAACGAGTACTTTTTCTTACAAACTTTTCTTACAAACTCCAATTTCTTCCACTTTACACTGAGCTTCAGCCTTCAGCTATTTTTTTATTTTCCCTCCCCAACTCACAAATTGTGACACTACACAAGTGCTGTGGCTTGCTGCTTTGCTTCTGAATTTTTCTATATATGATGGTCCAATCTGAAGCAGGTGACAAAGAACAAATTCAGTAAGAGAAAGAGAATTTCTGCCAGTTGTGCAAGTGACTCACCAACAAAAAAGGATATTTTAATTTTGAAATCTGTCTTAACCTATTCAACTTTTAGTTAGATGTTTAAACTAAAATTCAGTGAATCTTCCTGACTACTGAAACGACAGACGCATTGCATTTTAGCAGTTGTCAGTGATACTCAAATTTCTATGAATGTCATCATATTGTCATTTGGAAAAAAGAAAATAAGTCTTACTTTTTGCTATTTATACAAAATGTGTTTTGGTCTGATTCTTTTTCTGAGGATCAGGAGACTCCTGTTACGGCTGACTGGAGTGACTTTCCTACTTTTCCTTGGTCTGATCTATCATAGTGGAAGCATTCCTACTTATTACAGTGAGAACCACACTTGACTTTAAACAGCATCTGTTCCAATTAATACCTGGGTTTTCCTACCAGGGAAAAAAAAAAGAGAGAGAGAGAAAGGAAAAAAAAAAAAAAAAAAAAACCACAAAACAAAACAAAACAAAAAAAAAAAAAAACCCAAAGCCAAACCACACCACTTAGAGCTTTAAATTAAAAAAAAATAAAAAAGAAAAAAAGAAAAAAAAGCAGTAAACCACAAAGTCAGACCCCAACCGAGACCTTATCTTGCATTTTTCTGTGGAATATGCGGTTCTAATTCATTCTCTCCACAACTATTTTTCATAGATATTAATTTTTCTTATACTTTTTTTCTTTGCATCCTAGGATAACATTTTTACTATATTTTTAATGCTGGAAAGTAGCAAACCTTGCTCTACCAATTTTGAACTAATTTTGGACATAACTTAGACTCTGGACTTAAGTACCCCTAACTTTTATCCACACCTGGAGATATGAATTTGCCCTTTAAGTTTCGTATTGTAAGTGGATGGCCAGTCTCTGGAAATGCCTACTTCAGTGGCTCCATCCTTTGCTAGCTCACTAGTAACAGTCCTGGGCAAGTAACTGCTCTTGGCCCATGTCATGTTTTACTTTCATGATGTCCTCAAGTTTAATTGGAATATTTTTCCCTAATTGTAGGTAATGTCATAAATCAGCTAACAAGGGAATTGTCAGCTAACAAGCTATACTATTGTGGCATAAACATTAATGAACAGATTATTAGTCTGCTAGGAAGAATATTTCACAACTCAGACCATCCATGGTCTTCCCGTTTTCCAGTGCCAAACATTCTTAAAGCAGCATTGAAGACCATTTATCTTTGATGGCATCCAAAATCTGGATTACAGTTCACCATTGCTATGGCAGATAGAGGAAGGTACCAGATTTCTATCCCTGACCATTTTTCTTCAGCTCTTGTGCCTCTGTTGGCTTAATGAAGAATAGTAACATAATCTGTCTGATGGGAGAAATGACACACCAGGTCTGTAACTTTCTCTTGATGACAGGTCATTTCATGAGATGAAGCATTGGGACATACTAGCTCAAATACCTGCTGAAAGTAACCCTCAGTTTGAACTACAGGATGCAATGCAAAAAATGTCAAGTGACCTCTTAAGAAATCATCAGGGCTTTGATATTTCTGTGCCTGCAGCAAAGCAGTAACCAACCACTCTTTGTTCCAGTATGGGAGGCTGACTCCTCCTCATTCTCTTCCTATGTAAGGAAGATCTATTGAACTTTTCATCCACAAATCCAATTGTTTATCCTAGAATGAAACCTGTTTAATTAAGCATGATTCTTGTCTGGTAAATCTATGTTGACTTGCCAATCACCTTCTCCTTCTTTACATGACTGCCATATCTTTAATTTGCATGCCTGTAATGAATTTGAGTCTGATATATGGGCTTGTACAAATATTTTGCAAATGTTCAGAGCTATGGAAAAATCTCCCAACCACTCAGTCACAGAGTTTTCAGAAGTATGAAAGTTCTTAAATGCAGAAATCATGTCTTTATATTAATCTTTTCTACATGCAGTACAATTTAACCTGTTTTGACTAAAGACCTGACACTGCTGCAACAGAGACACTGAGACATACAAGCTTTGTTGAATTTCTAGTGTGCAAAGGATTTAATTCATGCCTGCCTGAAGAAAAAAAAAAGAAGAGATACCCCAAAATAAATTTCTCAATGAACACATTTGTTCACAGCATTTATTTCTGTCCCATGAGATCAAATATTTTGCTTTAATTTTAAGCTCTGCAGCAGAACATAAATGCACACTAAATTGTGGTAGAATGCTTGTGTTTCCTTATAGCAATTGCCCATTGAGGGCACTGGCTAAGCAACAGACTTCTACCAACAGAGACAAAAATAATTTGAGGTGTTAGGACATACATTTATAATGTGAATTTGTCAAGAGCCTACACTAACTTAAATTACTGTTAACTTTATATGGCATTTGATTTGCTGCATCCAAAAGAACCTCAGCACTTGTTGACTACCATGCCAGACAGTAGATGCTGTTTTCTGCATGTCAGCAGTGTATAAGTTTCTAATCAGATTGTATCTGATAACATGGCTTTCTGAGTGTTCTATTCATCAAATTGTTTTAAATCTCTTTCAAACCCTGTTTGTATGGCTGCACTCATAACCCAAAACATCCCAGCTACGACAAGCAGGATAATGTGGATTTACTTTAATCTGAAATACTCACCACAGCATAAACTGGAGATTTAGATTCAGTTTGGCTCCTAAACATCCAGGACTCAGTTGGAGTTACAGCTTACAAACAGGACACTGCAAAACAGTATTTTTCCTATATTTTAATAGCAAACATAATACCTTCATATTTCTTTAAATCCTTTTCATTAAGTGAAATGTTTCATGCCAAGCTTTCTCCAGGCTCATATTTCAGACATCCCATTTCCAGCTCCTGTACATAAAGGTTCTTGGTGGCTAGCAAATAAAATACCTTAATGCACTTCTGTAGCTGCACCCCAGGAACTGGCCTTGCACTGACTCAATAATATTATGTATCTGAACGAGCCTTCAATCTACCCGTGCCAAGAAACAAATGTTTCAAGTGTGGCAAAAATCATCAAGTTACAAGAATTGTATGGTCTAACAAGAAACCTGCCGCAACCCTCAACTGTTCTCGAACAAAGGAGGGCTGTGTCTGGGTGGAAATCATCACAAACCTGGGTAGAAAGAAAATTTTAAACCAATCTTTCCCTGTGTCACAATCACATCTCACTCTCCCTCACTGCCTCTCCTTGTCCCTCTTTCACACACACACACACACACACACACACACACACACAGATCCACAGCCCTCTGCTCCCCTCCCTCACGGTCTGAACACAGTCACCAGTAATGGCAGAAGCATATGAGGAAGCCAGTTGACTTCTTGACCCCCAAGTCATTTTGTAGATGTCACAAGGATGCCAAATGTGAAGCAGAAGGCTGTCAAAGATGAGCTGGGGCTAAAAGCAAGACTATGAGCTGTAATACAAAGCAGAAGGAGCCTCTGGGGAGCAATCTGTCTTCCTAAGAAGTCTTGTGAACTGCTTTTTAGTATCAGGTGCATCATCTTGAGAAACCATTGTACATTCCAAGTAAAATTAGTTTAGTGTTCCCACATAAAAAGGACCACAGCCAGGTGGAGGATCAGAATAGGAGCACACAGTGTGGAACTAAAAAGTTTTGCATGCTTCTGGAGGGAAAAAACCCCTATGTAGAAATTTATTACAGATACATTTCATATGTAAATAACAGCCACTTATTAAAGTGGATATGAAAGTGGGTGATTTTATGAGTGCTAAATACCTCTACATGTTACCCTTTCAGATCGCAATGTTCATTTCCACCATGGAATTTTTACAGGCAGTGGAAGCAGGTACTTGGACTCTTACACTCCTGATGTTCCTAGGGTTAGGAAAGGTTTTGACATTTTCTTCTTTCCAGTGAAGTTAGCAGGAGAAAGATCAGGTCTCATCTCACTTATCCTTTCTGAAAGCAAAATTTCACACACACTGTAATACTAAGAATATTATAAACTAGAGGAAACAGTAAGCAACAAATACCTAAAATTAGGATAACAGATTTCTAAATCAATAACCCTGGTCAAAACAAAATGTGCTACATTTCTCAGTGATCAAATTGTTTTATAACATGGCTACAAACCTGAATCCACTTGAATACCTGATGCATTAGTTACACATTTTTGATCCACCTTTTGTTATTCTGTTACCATCTACAGAATTATTGCTGGATTTTAATACATTGCCAATTATATGACCTTGTGCGACTAACCCTGAGAGAAAACCTGCAAGAAGTGCAGGGTATAAACGCATGTTAAAAATGTACATAGTAGTAACAATGAATTTATTTTCACCCAACAATTACATTTACAGCTCTGAGACATAATAAGCCATGTCAAGATGGGGCTTTTCTGCTCATTTGGTCATGATGAGTGGTTACCACATGTTGCTTACCCTTGCACCATGTCCAAACTCACAAGTGCTGTAAGTTTCAAAGTTATGTTACAAGCCATGTGTTTTAGTTCTGTTACAGTGGAAATGCTGTTAGAACCTTGTTAAGTGTGGTATGTCATGGGCTACGGTGTTAGAGAGCGTTTAGGAGGCATGTCTAGTCAGTTGAATCAATGTGAAAAGTGCAACATGGATTAAGCATACCTTTTTCTATGCCAGTTTAACTAAACACTCAGGATCTTCTGGTTAACCTGTTTGACTGAAGGATAATATTTTCAGGTCAAATCATTCTGTAGAAAACCGTCTTCCTTGTTCCCGTCTATTGCCAACATACAAGGCTATTATAAATGATTCCATTATTATTCCTGTGTGAGAGAAGGGGATTTATTTATCTGGCATTTATCAATGCAGCAGGATAAAAAATAGCCTAGCTAGGAGCACCAGAAGGCCCCAGAACGTATTTACTTGATTCTGTTTTTTGAAACCATAATCTATGACATCTCATGGTTCAGATCATTGGCAATACTTGATGAAAACTTAATCCGGAATTTGTAAGACTATAGTAAATGTCAGGGGCAGAAATGGAAGGAAGGTATGAGCACGTAGAATACAGATTTATTTCTTTTATGCTTCATCATTGTAATACAAAACAAGTCCACCAAAAACATTCAGCCCATTCAGTAACAGGACTGCACTTGCATGCAAAAGCATGTCATCATTAAATATTATGTTGGGAAAGTTCTTTCAAGTGAGGAACACATTTCTGTAAGCTTGCCTATGAGAGAATCCAACCAAGCCTACTGTAGAATGTTTATTTCACTCTAACAGAGCTCATCCCAACTGGATTCTTTCAGAATATTTCCCCAATGTGCATTCCTCTTATATTAGGCTGGAATAATGACCCCTCTTTCTGAGCAGAGTAATTATTCTGAAATTAGGACATTCTGGAGAAAACAGGAATGGCAGAATGGTAGAGTGGGTAAACTCCTAACAACAGGTTCAAGAGCAAGGTGTTGAGCCTTACTCAGGTTCTGTGTCAAAAGCTGATCACAACAGATTCGAGTGAAGCACTGATGCGTTATTTGGCCTAAAAAAAACCCCACCAATTATTTGAATGTGGCCACATCCCTCTCCTGTGTGATCTTTGCTTCAGCGACTGGAAGCTTTATCTGCACCAGTCTGCCAGGCCATTAAGTTCTGGCAGAAGAATCTTGTTTAAAAACAACAAATGCCAGATGATACACTGGGAAAACTGTAATGCTCCGTGTATGTATAGGCTGGGGGACAGCACACTGGACAGTCCCCTGTAGAAAGGAATCTGGGTGTTTGAGTTGATGTGAATTCAATGAGAGTCAATAATGTGCCCAGGGAGCCAAAGAGGCAACAGAGGTACACTAGGCACAGCACAGCTAACTGTTGGAAAATGTTTGTCCCAGCCTTGTGTGGCCTCACCTAGGGACTATGTGAGTTTGGGCTCCGCAATTAAAACAGGGTATAAAAATATTGGAATTTTTGCAAAGGACAGTAGCAAAGAAGGTGGAATGACTAGAGGGCATGACTTGCAGGAAGTGACTAAGGATGCTCGGTCTGGTTAGCTTAGAAAAGAAGAGACTGAGGGGAGACTTCATTGCTGTCTACAACATCCTCATGATGGGGAGAAGAGATGGAGGTATTGATCTCTTTGTTCCCGTGTCTGGAACATGAAGACATTTCATGAAGAAAAGCCTTAAAGTTGCACCAAAGAAATTTACATCAGATACACACAAAAAAAAAATCTTCACTGGGAGTGCAGTCAAGTAAGGGAACAAGCTCCCCAAGGAAGTGGAGTACTTCCAGCTAGAAGTTAAAGCTCACAGATGTACAAAAAGCCCCATACAAATGGTGTGGGGTAGGGGGCTTGTGGAATACAGAGAGGAAAGAGAGAAAGAGAGAAAGAGAGAAAGAGAGAAAGAGAGAGAGAAAGAGAGAAAGAGAGAAAGAGAGAAAGAGAGAAAGAGAGAAAGAGAGAAAGAAAGAAAGAAAGAAAGAAAGAAAGAAAGAAAGAAAGAAAGAAAGAAAGAAAGAAAGAAAGAAAGAAAGAAAGAAAAAGAGCTTGTCCTATGAGTAAAGTTTTAACTTGTCATAGTCTCCCATGACTACAGCTTTTGACTGCATACTGACTTTCACATTAGCCTGCACTGCAAGTGCACTGGCAGAGCTGCTTTCAAAAGAAACTTTTTAATACCTCCAGTATAAATACTTCTGAATAAATGCGATATCTGGGCTTTGCCTCTAGGCTACCTACATCCATAAACATCTGCTTGAAAATCTGAATAAATATTGCCTGCTGGGAGAGTAACTTAAGATAACTAATTGCCACTTTGCAGTTTGAGTTCACTTTCTAAGCACAGGTAATATATTTTTAAATCCTAGCCAAAGTGCTGTAAAAGGAATACATGCCATATATATATATATACACATACATAAAACTCAGAATGTCTGAGCAAGGGGATTGCTAATGTAGATGCAGCTGCATTAGCAAGACCTCTGGTGGTCAGGGTTTTCATAGAATCAAAGAATCATAGAATCATAGAATAGCCTGGGCTGGAAGGGACCTTAAAGACCATCTAGTTACAACCACCATGCTGTGGACAGGGACACCTTTCACAGGACCAGGTTGCTCAGAGCTCCATCCACCCTGGTCTTGAACACTTCTAGAGATGGGGCATCCACAAGTGGCACCAATTTTTTTTTTCCTTCTCTTGTTCGGGGAAAAACAGAGCTGCCATGGGCTTTAAATTGTCACACAAGGGATGGGGAAAGCTGAGAGCCTGGTAACCAAGATTAAAGCCCCAGGTCCAGGCAGCTGTATATTGCAATTGTTTGTGTATGCACCTTAAATACTGACATCACCCTGTGCATCAGTAATTAAAACCCCTATAAACTTGTCATAAAGGGGTTGAAATTCAACACATGCCTGATGCTTCCACATTTTGTGCATGCTGCTGGTGAACTTAGCCTGCTGGCTCACACACACTAGGGGGTTTTGTTCAGTAGCAGTCCTGAGGGATCCTGTGGGATCAAACAGCAAAAGCAAGAACAGAGGGGATACATAAGGGTGGCAGTAGTAAGGAGGAAGCCTTCTGAAGTGGTGTCAGGCCAGTTGCATGTGCTTTAGCAGGAGCATTGCTGCAGCTATTGTTGCAGAGTAAGATGTGCCAGGGTGGGCAAGGCTGGTGCTCTATGAGGCTATCTAATTGGAAAACTCATGCAGCCAGGCTGTCAGGTATTCAGAGTCCAAAAGCCAAGAGTGAGAGAGAATTTGGGAGGATGGAAAGCCATCTCTGTCCCCTTTCTCATTCTAGCAACTGCTAAAAAGAAGCAGGGATAAAATGAAGGCTGAGGGCTAAAAACATACAAGTGATTTATTCCTTGATGTAAAAGCACCAAATTTACCATAATTTGTGGGGGACAAAAGAAAGGAAAAACAAAAAAAGATGAAATGTTTTTATACTTTAAGAATGTATTTATGCTTAATTGTATAACTTGTGCTGTAAGAATAATGCGCTAGTGGATTTTGCAACAGATTTTTGCAAAAATAGGCACTCCTTCCCAATTTTACTATCTTTCACTTAGTCACCAACTTAACCATTGTATCTCATCAGAAGGGTTACCAAAGTATATTTTCAAAGAGGTTGGTAAAGCTCTGATGGCTTTTAGATAGATTTGCATGCTCACAGAAACCAGCCCAGACCTTTAAGCTATCAATGCCTCCAAAAGTAACCTTGTCTGTCTGGTTTCTTAAATACTGAGACAGAACATTTGGCAGCATCTCTAGATCTCATCTCCAGTTTTAGAAACTCATTTCCATTCACTGCTCTACCTTCATCCACAAGAGTAGGTGGTACCCTGGCTCACTAATACAGAGGTGTGTTTTTAAGTATGCACTTATGGAATTTGGAGCAAAATGGGGATAAATACAAGGTGACATTGGAAATAAAGACTTCTGAGACTGACCATGCACATTCAAATATAGCTTTCCTTGCCCATTGTAGAACTGAAACATCAACAAGAATTTTAAATGCAAACTGATAGTCTCCATCCCTTTGAAATTGTTTTGAGTTCTTACGTTTCATTATTTTTATCCTTTTTTATTATTTTTTTAATGTGAAAATATAAAACTGTACAGAAGGCTCATGAGTCCATCTTCAATTATTTACAATCATTATTACTATCTTTCATTGAACTTCATCTAAGAACTACAGCAATAATTACTGGAAAAGCCAAAATCTGTCCATTAAATATAAGGGGTTCTAAAATTAGCTTTAAACTTAAGTAGTTAAAACTGAACCACTCATGTTTGCAGCATTTCTGAAGGCACAACTACTTAGAAATTGTCTCAATTTAAGGATCCTAGCATTAACCATGCATTCATAAAATCCTGGTCCATCTTTTTTCACACTGATGTGCAAGTCTCTTAGTGGGAATATATATAATTTATTCCTAGAGAAAGATTTTTTTAGAATCTCAGATTTATAGAATGATGGAATGGTTATGGGTCAAAGGGACCCTAAAAATCATTTAGCTCCAACCCCACTGCCAACCCACTAGACCAGGTTGCTTAGCACCTGTCCAAGCTGCCTTTTCAGGGATGGGGCATCGACAACCTCTCTGGACAACCTGTTCTAGTGCTTCATCATCTTCTGAGTAAAGAATTTCTTCCTGACATCTAATCTAAACTTCTAAAATCTTACTGTTTAAAACCACTGCTCCTTGTCATGTCATTATCTGCCCATATAAGAAGTCCCTGTCCCTCCTTTTCAGAAGCCCTCTTTAGGTACTGAAAGACTGCAATAACATCCCCCAAAAAGCTTTCTGTTCTCCAAGCTGAGCAACATCTGAATCTCTCAGTCTGTCTTTGCAGAAGAAGTTCCGGGGCTCTTTGATTGTCTTTGTGACCCCTTTTGGATTGCTCCGACAGGTCCCTGTCTTGTGCTGGGGACCCCAGAGCTGCATCACTCTGGTGAGGTCTCACAAAGAGAGAACTGAGGGGCAGAATAACCTCCCTTCATCTGCTGGCCACCCGTCTTTTGATGCATTTGGGAAGCTTTAGGGCTGTGAGCACACACTACTGTCTGATGTGCAGTTTGTTTTTTATGTGCCTCAGCACATCTCCCAGAGCAATCTATTTCAGGATCTTCCCAGGCACACAGCTGAGGCTTACTGGTCCATAGTTCTTCAGATGTTTCTTTCCCCCTTTTTTAACTGAAAATGATGTTCCTCTTTTTCCAGTCACCAGTGACTTCACCTATCTGCCGTGACTTTTCAAATACGATGGAATGTGGCTTGGCAAGATCAGTTCCCCCAGGACCCAGGAGTGCATCTCATCAGATTGCATAGACCTGTGGCTATTCAGCTTCACCGTGTGATCCTGAAAGCAGCTCTTCAGAATCTGACCCTGCCTTAACATTGAGCACAACACCTCCACCCCTCCTTCCCAGCCTGTCTCTTCTGAAAAGCTTGTGGCCCTCAACTGCAGTGCTCCAGTCATGTAACTCATGTCCCATGTTTCTGTGATAGCAATTAGGTCATAGTTTTCTAATTGCACCATGGTTTCCAACTCTGGCTTGTTACCTGTGCTGCATGAATTGGTGCAGAGGCACTTCAGCTGGGCCATCCACCTCTTCATCTTCTGGGAAGAGCCCTCTCTAATTCTTTTGGGATGATTTACAGATAATTCCCTGCTGTTCCCTAAAGTGCTGTTACTGAAAGTTGCTTACTGACACCCACCAGAGCATCTCCTCTCCCTGCTGAATCTAGTTCAAAGCCCTGCTAACAAGCCCTGCCACCTTGTCAGGTGCACCCCATGTGCTGTCAATATGCCCAGTCTCCCAAAGGCATATACCAGGTCATAGAGCCTGAAGCCCTGAGCATGGCACCAGTCTCAGCCAGTCCTCCTCCCTAGCCACTCATCTCACTCTCCCTCTGTCCCAGTCCTTTCCAGGAGGACAGAAGAGAACATTAAATGTGCTCCTGATTCTTTCAACATCTTTCCAAGGGACATAAAGTCACTTTTGGTATTTCATGATATCTTTGTTGCAGCATTGTTCAATCCTACATGAAAGAGTAGGAGCAGATGATAGTTCTCAGCTTTTACAAGTCTTGGAAGCCTCTTTGTGACATCCCAAACACGAGTCACTCATAGGGATAAAACCCCTTTAGAGAGGTTCTCTGGATGCCAAACGGCTTCTTCTGTGCCTCTCAGTGATTAGTCACAAATAACTAACCCCGTCCATGATTTTTTGGTGGTACTTATTCTAATACATCTGTCTGATTGTAGTAATCTAGTAGAATTCTCCTCTTCTTGACCTTGAATACTATAGTGATCAGGTAAAAAGTAAGGAATGTTTCTCCATTTTCTCCTGGAAGATTAAGCTTTGAAAGGCAAAGTTTTAAATTGCCTCTACCAAAAACTTTAGAAACAGGTTTTTTTAGAAAATGAAGTACCATGTTTGCAGGTCATGAAAATAATTTTCTATCTGGTGACACATCACATCAGGTGAGCAAGCAATGAATTTTTCATAAATCAGGCAAACCTCACATAGATACCAACAAGAGAGACAATGAACTTTAAGTAAGCAAAGCTGAAGTTCTCCATATATGTGGTGTTGCTACGAGGTGGATGTGACATTGCCACTCTGAAAACATTCTATAAGCAAGTGCACCAGCTGCCATAGGGGCTGCAAAATTTACAAAGTGTCAGAGTCTTTGCTGTCTATGCTGTTGTGTGCTGTCCTGGCTGCTCCTGCGAGGCTGTGTCCCACCCTGCTGCATCTGCTGCCGTGGCTCTGCTCCCTCGCTGGCTTGCTGGCGGCTCTCAGAGGGACCTCACCAGGGAAACACCCATCCCACCCAATGCAGATCTTACTCATCTCACTCTATAAGTCAGCACTGGACCCATGGTGTTATCCCCTTTCTTGTGCTTCACATAGTTATTCATGGCATTTTGCTACTCTTCTATTTTTCTCTCCTCCTTTTTCCTCTTTTATAAAAAAATAGGCTTGGATTATCACTTTGGATCCCAACAATTAACTGTGTTTGTGTTCTAATCTCACTTTCAGATATGTTTAGAACTTGGCTCCTTTCCGCAGTCATGGGTAAAGGCAAAACTTGCCTCTCCTCACCTTAAGTGAGACTACAACAGCAGGCATCAATCTCCTACTCAGACTGAGACAATAATAATGTTTACTCTTCTCGTTAAGCAAGATATCTTGCTTCCCTGATCTTCATTAAAGAATGCCATAGTGCATGTAGTGCTCTCAATTAATATAAAGACCTTTGGATGACAGAGCTTCAAAAAGAGCAGGAGCTGCTTCTTGTGAGGCAGGAAGTACGGACACATGTTCTCAGAAAACTGAAGCACAACAAAATTTTAAAAGGGGATACAATAAAATTTTGAAGTTTTAATTATGAATTTTAACACTAGACAAGGCTGGACAAATGGAACTTTGTCAAATTTCACTATTTTTTTTTCCTTTTTTTTTTTTTTTTTAACAGGAATGGGACTAAATTATTTTCTTCAACTGAAAGAACTGAGAGAGTTTTAGTTACAGTGCTATTTGTCTCTTACCCTAAAAGCTTTTTCAATGTAACTATAAATTTCACTACATCTCAGTGCCTCTGATTGGTAGGGTTTATGCATTGGATTGTATTTTTTAAAGAACATGTATCATATAATCAACATTATGTCTGTCAGCTACTGGGTAAGTACAAGTTAATAAAGTTTTTTTTTAATTTGATAAATACAGGGTTGTGACTGGAGAGAGACTGGGAGAGTAAATATACAGTTACCTGGCAGAAAACATAATCCAGCCCAACTGGAGTCCTGGGAAGAACAGAACCAATACTTATCTGTGAAGTCTAGACAGCTGGTGAAATCTGGTGGTTCCCAGTTTTTTACTGCCTCTTTAAGAAAGACGGACATTTTTCTTTACAGAAAAAATCATTCCAATTCAAACATAAGTCTTTATCACGCTGTGGCAGAAATTACAGTAAAGAAAAGTACAGTTATTATGCTTAGTGAAGTGCTAAAAGCCAAGATCCTGGATAATGATAGCCTCAAACATAGCAGAAGTTTCAGACCACATATATAGCCATCCAGACCCAAATCATTCCCCTGGCCACCACTGCTACAGCAGACTGAAACAAAACCCTATCTAAAGATTTTCTGTCTTAATTCTGGTTTTGAATTTTATGG
Organism: Peucedramus taeniatus; assembly: GCA_013400575.1. Classification (NCBI taxonomy): domain Eukaryota; kingdom Metazoa; phylum Chordata; class Aves; order Passeriformes; family Fringillidae; genus Peucedramus; species Peucedramus taeniatus. The sequence goes on from WBNO01010570.1 coordinate 67,818, forward strand.
CTTTGGTTTGTCACCACTGAAATGTTGCTGCAAACGATTGTGCTGAATCCTTACTTCCATCTTTCTCCCTATTTTCTGCTTAATAAATCACTATAGCATTTTATTTACTGGATATATGATTCCTCTACATGCAAGAAATATATTTGGGTTTCACTTCCTTAAATCATAAAGAATAGCAAAAACTCAATTACAATTTTACATATATATATTTAAAGAGTAAGCTATCATCTTTATTTAATCACTCTTTATTTATTAATCACTCTTTATTTAAACAAAGAATCCATTTCCAGAAATGACTGCGGTAACTGGGAAAAAACGAAAAAGTGTCTGTAAAAAGTCTTGTACATGTTATTTATTATTTACTTTTTCTTTATTTAGTCTATTTTTTAAACCAGATAGTTAATAAATCTTCCAAATTGCTGCTTATTTTAGGAAACAATAATTCTTCTGTTATGAAAATATTTTTTCCCCTCTGAGGAATTGGAGCTGGTAAGAATCCAAACTGTGTTTAGTCTTTCCAAAGTCCTTCCCCACTCCTTACGATTGGTGCTTAAGCAACTGTTCTGGAAGCACTGAAGGTGACTTGGGTCAGGCTGGCTGGCTCAGTTCTGACTCTGTCCAGGAACAGGGACACTGCCTGTTTGCATGAGTGAATGGTGCTGTCAGCTCCCTGTACAGGGTGAGCAATAAACAGCAACAAGAGGAAAAGCAGAAGCTTCTTACACTACTCCTGTTAGACCTGAAAGCACATCTCTTTGTGTCCTTAATGCATTCAGCTGATCTGTTTGTGGTTCTTAAGCAGGTAGAAAAGCATTTGCTAGATCAGGCTCAACATGTGTTCCCTATCTGTTTTCATGTAGTCTGAAGATAATATGATTTTCCAGTTTCTATGCTAACCCTTTTGTAGCTAAAACTGATAATCATACCAGGTTCCCTTGCTGGGTTTTCTAGTCCCTTAAGCTTTAGTTTAGTAACATTTTGGCTGATCAATTGGATACAAAATCCTTTATTTTCTGTTTAAATTCCCATTCCAATAAATAAGGCTTTTGGGCTTAAGTCTACATAACTCTCTTTTGAAAGTCTGAGCCAGAGAGTTAGGAACTTAAAAAAAAAACACCTAAAACCATATTTTCTATTCTGTGGATGTTTTCAATGTTGTGATCTCAAAAGAATATATTGGGGTTAGAACAAAAGAGATGGGAGCAGATGTTGCAATTTTCATGAAAGAGCTTTCTTGGAAAACAAAATAACTTTTTTAACCTTTAAGTGCCACAGACTTTACTTAACTAATAGTTTTCATTTAAAAGTCTTAGTGAAACACTAGGGCACTGCAGCTCTACCCCTAAATAATTTCATACTCTGTACAAATTTTTGTTTTTCATGAGATTCCTTCATATGGTGCAGCCTAATTAAGAAATCCTAAATCAGTTTTAGTTTTTCTTTATGGTAAGTTGTATTTTTGTATTTTAGTCTCCAGGCCATTGCCCTGTGTTCGCATATTTGCATTGTATCTTTTCACTCCGAGGCAGATTTAGGAGTTGTTATCCTAGACTCATAGTAATTGCAAGAAAATCCAGTTCCATCTGTTTCTGCCAACATATGGAAATTGAATGAGAATATCAACATAAAACAGCACTTGCTCAATATCAAGTGTGTGCCAGCTATTGTGTTTGTTATAGAAACTTGTGGTCAAGCAAGCTGAGAGAAGCCAGTAAGCTGCCTGTCTGGTAAGAAATTGGGGTGCAGATCTTGTTCATGCCAGTCTGTCAGTTGTCAGTTCCTAGATTTTGGCTTAATACAGCTATTTCCATCACTTACAGATAACGTGCTGCTGAATGAGGTAGGGTTCACCCTACAGTGTTTAATAGGAAGAAATATTTTCACTGCACCAAAAGACTGATAAAGTTTTGTTGGAAAAATCAGCATTAAGTCTGGAGAAGGGTAAAGAATATGCAGAATGTAACCTCTGGGCTACAAGGGGAGGAAGATTACTGTTTTATCCACTGTTAAATAGCAACCCTTGAATATTTTTCATTCCTAATCAAGTCATCACGTACCCTTGAGAAGTTACAGCAGTTGCACTATACTACCACTGTCTAGTTTTGCAACAGGTTAGATAAATGTAAATATATTTAAAATACACATGAGAAGAACAAAGTGAGATGTCTCCCAAGTGTCCCAGAAGTACAACCTTCCATTCAAAATAAAAATTCTCCACCAAAAAATATGTCCACCTGAGGACCAGTCCTTTTCAGGTGTTGCCTGCTGTGTGATTGCCCATTAGACAGCTTTCAAGTTGTCTGAGCTTTGCTGTGCAGAAGTGTTAGAAATTATTTTGGGGCTTTTTTCCTGCCCCAGCTATCCTAGAGATTTTAAGTCCAAAGACTTTGGAATAGGAAGAATAGTGTTCAGGAAAAATTATGCAGCCCTGAAGGATGTGAAGTAACAATCTCAAACAGTCAAATGAGGATGGCTTAAGTAATGGTCTCTCTGTAAGTGGACTCCACATTTTTCTGACAAGATAAGAGCTGATCATGCATGCACATACTTCTAGTCTATTTTAAGCACAGGTAAGATGCATTTTTTTAGACTAGCATGAGCTATGTGGGTAATTTTCAAGCATTTAATTCTGTTTCCTTTGAGCCTATTCCTCTTCCCTACCTTTGCAGCAGAACCGGAATTTTTTCCTAGCCATGATAACTAGAAAGCTGGCCAGGGAATGTGCTGTCAAGTGAAATTTACAACATAGTCATTTATGCATGTCTGTTTTTCTAAGACACTTAATGAAGTGGTTTAAAAAAAGTCATGATAACAATGTGAGGAAGACAGAAGTGGCTGTCTTATAAAAGACATTCCTTTCTTTCTCCTCATGTAGATTTGGGTATCATCTCCCATCACTTGGGCAGTAGAGCTGTTAGAGCTGTCTAACCTGGACCTCTGAGAGGGCAGAGCAGAGCAGAGCAGGGGTGCATGTTGCAGCTGACAGGTGAGTGGCTTGGAGGCAGTGTCCCAGCGGGGTGCCTGCTGAGCCCTGCCTGAGGTGACTCTGCCAGCTCCGTGTTGGTGGCACTCCTGCACACCTCTGCATTGCAATGCCATTCATGTATTCACTAACCTGAGGGCAGGGTCCTCACTAAGCTATTTCCATTTTCCTCTCCCACTTTTCTTCCCTGCTCTCCTAATTGTGATAAAAAGCCTGTGGCTATAAGAACACTTAACTGTAATACAATTTTCATAGCTCGAGTTACACGTTAAGTAAGTGTTTTATATACTCTGTTTGTGAAAGACTAGACAAGCTCTTTGTAGGAAGGTAAATAATAGTTAAAGCCCAGAGCATAATCATCTTCCATCTCTGCTCTGTGATTTAATTTAATACTGATTATCAAGTGGTTTACTTTTACAATTCATGTGGTGTTTGGCTGACAGAATTGTGTATTCATCTCTAGGAGCTCAGGAATTAGACAAACCTAGCACACTGGATTGCATATCACAGCATAAACCTGCTCTAAAGATGTTACTGCCTTCACAAAGAGGAAAAAAAGGATTAGAAGACCAAATTCAAGGAAAATTCAGTATCCCATTATCGGGGTTTCATCTCCTCCCAACTTCTCACCCACTGTTTTCTTCCTCAAATATGGGGGTACTTCAAAAGAACAATAAAGGAACTTTTTGTCAGAAATCCATTGCCTCATTGATAATTTTAGATTAGTTTTTATTGTTGTACAAGCTCCAAAGTTCCAAGCCTCTTCACCGTCTCCCCATGCTAGGCACTCTCTAAAAGAAAAAGAGGCATTTTCCTAGCCTTGGTGAGCTTAAAGATAAGAAATACAAACAAAAAAAATTTTAAACTGTGGGAGAACAGAAGGAATGCGCTCCAGGAGAGAAGTGAAATTATCATAATGAATTCCTAGCCTCGAAGTTGGTCTGAGCAGTTCTTTTTTTCTAGTCATGTTTAAAAGGGACAAATTACATCCTTACTTTCCTACACTCCACACAAAAGTCAGCCCTTCTGATTGCCTTACACTGGTGTCAAGCTTCACACTTGCACACCCACTTCCTTGCCCTGTCCTCCTAGGTCTTTCTGTTCCTTCCTTATTTTCCATATGAATGAAGTAGTTAAAAAAGGTGTTGATGGACAAGTAGAAGACATGGGCCTTTATAAGAGGCTGAAATAAGTAGCTTTGCTCTTATTTCTGCTCGGCACAGCTCATGTTTCACTCCAGAGCCTCCATTTGCCTCAGCAAAGCAGCGCCAGTTCAGACCAGCACCTGTCCCACTCTGTGTCTGCCTCCACAGCGCCGGCCAGCCAGCTCCACATGCAAGTGGATCCAGCAACACGTATGGCATGTGTGACAAGTAACACATGAGGCTCTGTGAGCTGAGCATTTCCCAGTCCCTGGCCAAAGGAATTGCTTCTACTCTGAATATCCTTGATACAGCCAGATATGTATACCATTGGGCACCCGAAAGATTTTTTTTATGTGATGTTTTCCTTTGCAAAAGTAACCTGTGCTGTAGCTGGAGAAATTTGTAAGAGCACAAGAAAGAGGGACTGAGAAGCAGAAAGAGGAATGCTGGCAGTTTCTTATTAGCTTCATAATATTTAACTTTTTGTTGTGTTGCCTTTTTAGATTTAGCCTGCATGACCTAGCAGCTGTTTCACTTGGCTCAGGGCATTTATGACTTTATTTTGGACAAATCTTTAACATTTTCACTTGATTTTTCCCAACTCAGCTTTGTGCCTCAAAATTTGTTTTAAATTTTACGGTCATTTTTTTTCCCCTTTCTTACCCTTCTTACAGCTGTAGGCTCTGGAACCCAACAACTGTGGTGTTCCTCTCTTTGGCCAGCAGCCTGTTTCATAAGGTAAAGACAAAGGAAAGGAGTTCTTTGGGGAGGAAAAGAAAAGTAAGACAGGGCCAGAAGGAAGGAAGACAGAATTAAAGACGTGAGAGAGTTCTTTCAGTGGATCTACTCAGAACAAGCTAAACCCTAACTATACTTATAAGTATATAAATACTGAAGTACACAGTAGACTAAAAGTATTCAATAAACATTTACTGTGAATGGAGGCATTAGGAAAGGCTTAGGCCCTGCCTGAATTCCCATGAAATTTATAAATATTTCTTTCATTTGTTCTCCATTTACAATTAGTTGCGGTCAAGCTGATCAAAGACAGAAGAGGCCTGTTGCATGTGAACCAGCATCCCTCACAATGACATTCACAAAGCAGAATGAAATATGAAATATCAGGTTTCCACGGATGTATGAACTTGTAAAAAATCTGAAAGAATAGGAGGTTTTTCACACTGAGTAATGTGAAACATTTGGTGCGGATTGTAGGCCTCTGAAGAGGAAAACTGAGAGCCAAAATCCATCAGGCAATAAAACAGAAGCAGGCAAAAGTTAAAACAACAGCCATTCACTACAATCTATTGATTTAGATATCATGATTGTCTCTGCTATAGCCGTGGTGGATTCTAGCAGGAGCTTCCACTTAAATCATTATCAGGAACAAACCCCAGCATTACAGACCCGAGAGCAGGCTGGAATAATGTTTGCTTCAGAAATATATTTTGTCTGTTCCCTTCACTTAAAAAAAAGGGGGAAAAAACTTTCCACTGCTTGTTCACACTGCTCTCTAAGCATTTCCAGCCAAACAGGTGCTAAGGTTAATTGGCTAAGTAGCCTGAAGCTTCCAGTTTTCAAACGAACTTAAAGTAAATAAATAACCCCAAGCAGATCCAGGAGGATAGACTTGCACAAAGCCTCTGAGCCGCGTGTTACAGCACTCGAGGTCCCTAGTTTTATCTCTTTTGCAGACCTGCACTTTTTGGAGAGCAGGGCCCATCAGCCTTTGTGACTAATACAGTGTGCTTTAATTGCTTCCTATGTCTTTCACAGCTGTCAGCCCCTAATGGGGTCAGGGTCGGCAGGGGAGGGGCAGTCGGAGGGTTTGTATCCCTTCACCTCCTGAAGCACTCCTAGGCTGGAGAGAGACTTCATCCCATATGGCATCTGGGAAACCTGTGGCTCTCCCTGAAATGAGATGTGTGCCTGCTCCACCCCAGAAGTCATTCACCCCGTTCAGAATCACCCTTTTTGACTGTTGGAAGAGGACAAGTGGAAACAGTGCCCTTAGTGTTGTCCCTGACCCAAGAGGCTCTAACTGCTTCTCAAGTTGTGCAAAATTTGTTTATGATATTAACCAGCATCAAGCAACAGGGAAGAATGTAAAAATAGATTGTTTCACATTGTTTTGAGAAAGACTTAGGAAGATTAAAGGTTAACAGGAGCCTTCTAGCATAAGCAGAGTAGACACTTCATGCTGTTTATGGTATAAACCCCATCATGTTTCAGTCTGTACCAGAAAATGTCTAAGGAGAGGTAGTGGTAGCTAGGGCAAACAACAGGAGGGGATGTCCTGTGCAATGAAAGACCTTCATGGAAAAGATGCAAGCTGAGTTCTTTCAAAAAGGCATTGCGCAAGACATTTGAGAATACAAACTCCTTCATTTGTTTTTCTCAAACCAAAATTTACATCTCTTCTCAGGTATGATGTAAAAGTAAGAGAATGTATGGTCTTGCAGTTCACAGTACTGCCAATGTAGACATACAGAAGGTGTGTTGGGGCCCCAAAAGTTCTAAGTTTTTACAAAAAGTGTATTTATTTTGTTGAAATGACATGCTTGGGTTTTTCATACTCAAACATCCTCTCAACCCCCACAAGAACTACAAATATTCTGTTTTATATTAAAGCTGAGAGTCTAGTTTAATCACGTCTCCAAGGTCTGAGACTTTGAGGAGAATGTCCAATACCGGATGACAAAAAATCCCTTAGAGAGAAGAACACTGGACAATGACTTGCATTCAATGCCTTGGGCTAGACAGCGCTGTGCTCTGGACAGACAGCAGTATGGCCAGCTGCAGCTCACCACAGGAAACACAGAAAATCCTGTCCTGTTGTATCTCTCTGGTTCTTTGCTCAGTGAATCTGGACAGGCTGGATCAATGGGCCAAGGCCAGTGGTGTGAGGTTCAACAAGGCCCAGTGCTGGGTCCTGCCCTTGGGTCACAACAACCCCAGGCAGTGCCACAGGCTGGGGCAGAGTGGCTGCAAAGCTGCCCACAGGAAAAGGAGCTGGGGGTGCTGGTGAGAGCAGCTGAACATGAGCCAGCAGTGCCCAGGTGGCCAAGAAGGCCAATGGCATCCTGGCCTGTACCAGCAACAGTGTGGCCAGCAGGAGCAGGGCAGGGATTGTCCCCCTGTACTCAGCATTGGTGAGGCCAGACTTGTTCAGTTTTAAGCCCTTCATTCCAAAAAAAGAGACATTGAGGTGAACATATCACTTAGGCTAGAAAATAACAAAGAGTTTTTTGAATGAGCAGATGAAGAATTCTCTTTGTCCAAATGTAACTTATATTTGCTAAGCTTCAGACTTTATATATTCTATTTATGATATCCAAAAAAGGTAAGTACATACATGTGCACAGAGGAAGTTCACCATTCCTTAGAAGCTTTCATGAAAGAGATGTCTGTCTCCAAATTAACACCGAACAAAATCAGAAGCTGCATGCATTCCTCAGCACAGATGCACCTTTTCAGGGTTTTTGCTTATTTATTTGCCAGTAACATGCACTACAGAAGAGATTTCTGGGAAAAAATGCACTGTGCCGCCCCTCAGGGATGAATCCCAAGGCTTTACTTTCAATTAATTTATTGGAGGGGAAAATGAGAGAAGTAAAGTAATATTCAATGAAATGTTGTTTCTGCCATAAACCTGAAAGCCACTTACACATGTTTCAAGTAACTAGTTAAGATGATCCTTGTACAATTCTGCAGTGGCTGCAGGAATATATGGCTTAAGTTTCTACCCATTTTGTTTTGGTCCAGCTAAGTGCTCTGCTAGAACTTTCCAGAAGAGTTTAGCCTCCTCACACAATATATTGTGGACTGTATCAGAACACTGTACCATATTCTTCAAAAAAAAAATCAGTGTTTCCATTTTTATTGGCCAGCATGTTTCCACATTTGTTTTTGTTCAAGTCCATTGCAAAATTATATATCTATATATATCAGAACTTTTTTTATGGTGAGATAATACACGTAATTCCTTTCATAAGCCTGCCTTATCATGAGTCATAAAGGTTAAAGAAATAAACAAGATATGGCAATTTTGCCCTCATTGTCTTCACACATTACTCCTGCCAGTAGAGGAAGGCAGCAGAGATGTGTTGAACTCAATTTATGAGCACAGATGAGTCTCTTAGGTCATGGATAAACAGCACATGGAAAACGGACACGTTTCCCACCTAAATCACACATTCACAGTACCAGTCCTGGCCAGTCCCAGGTTAAAAGACTGTAATCTTTCCCTCCTTTGGAGTAGAGCTCCTGTATAATACATGAGTGGTTGCCATCAAAATACATTTTAAAATTGGAGACAGGCATTAAAAATATAGGTAATAGATAGATGGGAAAGGAGAGATGTAGTGGCATTAAGAAAGGTGACAGTTTTGAAAATCAGATGATTTTTTACCTTTAATTTATAAATGTAGTCTCTGCATTATGTACTAACATATAATTTCCTGTGCATTCATAGCTTGTGGTCTTTGTGCTCTTTGGAGGCTTAGATACCTTGAGGCCTCTCCTTTCATTTTTCCAAGCTTGCAGGAGAGACACAACAAGGTTTACAGACCCTCTTATCAAAAAAGTACTGTCCCACACGATTTTTTTCAGGTGTGGATTGCAAATTTACTTTGTTTTTAAGCTTGCCCTTCTTTGAGGGGCCTTACCAGACTCTCTTTGGTTCCCATTGTCTTAACTTGGTCTGCCAGGATGTGTCTGCACCGTGCTGATTGTGAGGAGGTAGATACAGAAGCTAATTTTAAGTTTTTATTTTCACGCTTTGACTGCTTTGAGGTCCAGAGCTGTCTGACATGTTTCTGCACCATGGGCTGCTGTGCAGGAAAAGTACAGCTTAGGTTATCTGCTTTCAGTCTGTTTTTTCAGACCACTGGTTACTCATCCCATATAGCTGAGCTGAAAGCAAGCTCACGTAGAACAACATACACAAAAGTGTCTGCATCTACAGTGAAAATGCCCTAGGGGCCACCAGACCAGTCAGCTCTTTTACCCACAAGGAGCATCTCAGTGGACACTGGCAGTATAGTGCAGGTCCTTGCAGTCAGGACAATAACAACTTTATTTCCTTCCTCAAATCAAAGTGCAGCAGTTATTTGTACTTTACTTGCTGCTAGGAAAGAATGTCATTAGGATGCCTTTTTTTTTCCTCACTCAGGGTACTGTACAACAAAAATTATTTTCTAAATACTGCTTGACTATTGATAGTGTCTATTGAAAATATGCACTGGCTTATAGAGGATCTGGGATTAAACTTGACAGGAACACTTTGTCCTTTATGATTAGATCAGAACAGTTTGCTGAACAAATCATTGTGACCCTATTTCCAGAAAAACTTACAACAGAGCTTTGTTCCTGCTACTATCATAAAGACTTCCACCAGTATTTCTATTACAATCTTTATTTTCTAGGGTTTTTAACTGAGCCAGAACAATTCACTGTAGGCTGAAAGTTGTTGTTTCATGGTGTTCAAACCATGAAGGAATCTGTTTCAGCATAAACTCTGAAAAATAATACCACAAGCTATTTTGAAGGTGGAAAGAAGGCTGGTTGAAGGCAGCAGTTTCCTACAACCCTATTGTTTCATATACTGAAAACAAAATCAAAGGAACATTTTCTTCTGTTTTTAAGCAAAGATCAGGCATGAGGAAAAGTATGAAGGAACTACTGTAGCTTTCAAAATTACCGTTACAGTATAATAGTCCCATCCCATAATAGGTCAACACGGAAAAAGCCTTTCTCTTTGGTGGACTTAGTCTGCTGTATCTGTAAGTTTCCAATGGACCTCGCTGTCACACAAATAAGAAAGCAGAAGACATGGGGCCAAGTTCTTAAGTGGTGTGTACTGATAATTGTAAACTGGTATTAAAAAAATAGCTCCCATGGAGCTAATTTTACTTGCAGGGTCTAGTTTCTATAGGAATCAACTGTTCATTTATTGTCTTGCAGACACAGCTGGGTTGACCAGAGAATGCTTTTTGAACGTATATCTAAACTCCAGTCATCTGCAAGCTTCAATTTCTACTATATTCTTTGCAACAGAATGTGTTCTTTATCTGCTCCTATTACTTTTGACTGCTTCCAGCTATCCATCTTACTTATCTGTCCTGGAGCATTCTCAAAGCAGGACCTTTTTTTTTACTGTGTTTGCACAGCACCTAGCACAGTAAAATGCCAATTTTATCTGAGTCCTCTGACTGTTGTTGTGTTACAGGTAGTAGGAGTTGCAATGAATAATAGAAAGTTCTGTTACTTCACTCATTCACTTCCATAGGAAAAATCTCATCCCTCAAGGCTGGAGTTGAGCCTGTGATAGATCTGCAAAGTATGAGTTTGAATCCATGCTTTCCATATTGTATCTCATGAGCTTGGCTCCAGGGTTTTGGTTATGACCCATCTTTATTACTAAACCATTTTTCCTCCTTCCTCTGAAACATTCTCCCTACACCAAAGAAGATTACCTGAGATAGTGAGTATAATTCACATTATTGCACGTATTTTTTCTGCTTTAATTTTATCTCCAAAAGATATTAAATCTACATTTATTAAATGGAGTTGCTCTTCCAGCCTGCAGGCATCAGCTCAGTATCTTGAAAGATGTAACAATGTGGTCTATGATTAAAACCATTTTTGGAAAACATGAACAAATGATAACCAGTTGTGATAGTTTTCTACATTTTTATAATATCTAAAAATATGTTCAAATATCCAAAAATGATCCTATGATTTGATTTATTCACAAGTCCCCTGAAGTGTTTAATAAGTACAATATGGTACAACTAAAATCATGCTTATTACTGCTATTAGCTTGGTAATTCTCCAGGATGAAATCATACTTTTTGGGTTATAAATATACATTTTTATTGTTGATTTTATGCTGCATTTTGAAATACTGCTTCTCTGCTTTCATATTTTCAGTGCTGTATTACAGTACCATAAATCAGCCCAGCAGTAAAGGAATTCTAATTGGTATCAGGTGATTTTTTTAAAAAGTAGAGAAAAAGTTAAACTTATATCCTTTTGAATGAAGATAAATTCTCTCAAAGCTCTTTTAAAAAATCAGATGTGTCTAGAATGATCTGATTTATCTTTTTTGAAAGACTAATCAGATAGAAGTATGCATGGTGCACATCAAAGTATACATATGAGCTCAAAACCATCAAAAAAGATACCTCTAAATGTCTAACCAAGTGCAGAGAATACTTACCATGGTATTTTTTCATTCCTGTCTATGCTGTTTCAATTTTTTCATCCCACTAACATTGCAAGCTTGAGCTTCTGTTCTGCCTCCTTCTTACTCAAGCATTTCATTGGTCTTTCAAAGAGAAGGAAAAAAAAAAAAAAAACCAAACCAAAAAACAAAATAAAAGCCCCACCCCAATGGCATTTGAGGAATATATTCCCAAAGTTTCAGCACCTCTGTAGAGTCAACTTGATCCTTAAACCATTAAATCTTTCTGCGATGGACTTGCATAAAAATAGTCTCTACATCCATCTGTACTTTGTCCAATGCAGTAGTGAGTCTAGCAAGTCACAGTCAACCATGCATTTATGTGGCAAGTGCTGGCATTTATCCCAAAAAGTGGAACTCTGTGGGTGGGTGAGGAAAACAGCATTAAATTAATAGCTTTGGCATAAAGTGCCAGAAAACACACTGCATGTAAGATATTTCTAAACAAGATTATGGACTTCCCTTTCCCCTAGAATTACACAAAAGAATCCTTAGAAAACATTGGCTTTCAAGGAAAAAAGTAAAGCAATCATAAGAAATTATGATACAGATTTAATTCTTGTGTGCTGCTTTGGTAGAGACCAAGAAGACAGGATAGGGAAGGCATCAGGTGGAGTCTGGAAGTGTGAGCAGAGTCCATGCCATAACCCATGGGAGCCATGAACCTGAGCTGGAGGCCAGCTCTGACTCTTCCATTAGTGCTTCTGCAGCCCCTCAAAAAGAGAAGCATTTTCAGGGTTTTAGAGCATTCAGAGGGCAGCCTCACAGGCTGTGGTGTAATCCTGTAGTTTTTAATTTGAGCTTTTGGGCAATGAGGTGTATTTCCATAGCCCCTTAAATGTTCCTGGTATTTTTTTTCCTTTCCAGGGAATGCAGGAACACCACAATGCACTGTCTGATGTTTCCAAGGGAAAAGAAATATGCAAAAGAAATAGTCCTCATACTTTCTCAGACATCCCTACACTCTTTAAATTAATGGTATTTTGGAGGAAAAGCTCTAAAATTAATGTGATTAATTACTCAATACTGTGCACCATATGGAGTTAAGGTTTTTTAAAATTTTTCAGAGTGACTGAATTGCTCTAAATTCAGAAGCTGCTAAAAAATAATAAGTTGACAGAGCAGCTCTGTCATGAAGGCCAGGAGTAAGATTAAAACTGAAATGAATTCAAATAAAAACCATGTTAAGCAGATATTCAGCAGAAAGGCATCTCAGTAAAGATGAAACAAGCAAAAGACTATATATACACACCTTGTACAGCTGCTCAGAGTCATATGAAAACCAGATGGAGGAAATCAAGAGGAAAATGAGGTTGGAAGGGACATATTTGGGAAGATAAAAGGTAGCACAGAAAGTCACCCTTCTTTAGGCCACAGAAAATCTACAGCACTGAAATGAGAAAATATTATATGATTTGGAGCTAAAACACCAACAGAATGGAAAGTATACATTTTTACATCCCCTGAGCTTTTGATCCATGAAGGAGAGTGGATTCCTCTTGAAGGGCAATGGAAACAATTTGAGATTCCTCTGCACTAAGTAGTAATACAAGCCTAGCATAAAAGGTCAGGTGATGGTGTGAAGGCTCTTGCTACTTCTGTGGTGCTTTGGCAGTCATTAATAACCTCTGCTTGGTTTTCCAGTTGCAGGAAAAGACTGGTGTGAACTGGCTGTTGTCTCCTCTTTCCCTTGCAAATTCAAGGACATCTGTGGGGGGTTCTCTCTCATCCTATTCTCCAATTCTTTTCCAGTGATGTAGTAATGTGACATAGTAATTTTGAACTAGAAAATACAAGATGCAGGGGTTTCTTCTGGAATTACAGACATGGATCAAGGATTGCAGCAAGTGAACAGGCAGGCAGACAGCCTTTACTCACCCTTTAACTCACCTTGGATCCACTCCAATAACCCCTGAGGATGGCTTTCTCAGTGGACAGGCTCTTGGTAGTGCGTAGCTGCATACCCAGCAGAGCTGGAAAGTCACGGAACATCTCTACCCATGGGTGTTTACTAGCTATTGTGAAAGCATTTACTTATTTTGGATGTTTATAAACTCTTGTTGGAACACAAGGCCTACATGGATTCATCTAAATCCCGATCTTTTGATCTGGAAAACCTTCAGTAAATGAAAAAAATCTATTTCATCTCTTGCTTCAGAACATCATGTATATTTTATAACCTCAGAACCCATAGCTTAGATTTAATGGTTATCATATAACATCTGTTTAATTTTAAAATTTATATGGAGGCTTTTTTGGAAATCCCGTAGAGTTTTTCGACTTTCTGTCTTCTCTATGCACACAGAGGATGTAGAAAGTTAATTTCCTGTGTAAAAATACAAGATGACAGAAGGTCCAAGGTTAAACCTATTTACAAAGAAAATCACTGCCAGTGTTTAGAAAATGCTGCTTTTATTTGAAATATTTGGAGGTGTACCTGGCTTCCCATGTCCTTGTGGTATTTAAGCATATAAGGCTTTCTGTCCAATAAACTGTAGTGAAAAACCTCCTCTGTATTGATTTTTCCCTGAAGAATTGTGAACTGTCTACTCATTTGGTGATCCATTTGTTTTAATAAAGACGACAAACCTGTAGAAGTTTCTTATTTTCCCACCCCTCTGGCCTCTTGTGAAAACTATTACCATGCTGCAGAGGCCAGCATTCAATTCAGAGACAAAACCAGATGTCACTGGCTGACATCTACTTCACTACTTTATAGCTAAGTTAGTTTACAGGAGGGTAGGAATGTGGATCTCCTTTCCTCCTATGAAAAATGAAAGGTGAAGAAGCACAAAGCCCGGATGTGGCTGAAGACTGGTGCAAGGGTCTCCGCGACAGCAAAGCATGACCCTTGTTTCTTCCATTTTTACTGATGCACTGGAGTAAATTAGTACACAAAGATTTGTTAGTCTGAAAGAGAAGATAAGAAAGAAAATAAGATCTGTTGAAAGAGCTCATGAATTAATCATCTCAGTCCCATTTGGGGTGGCAATCATTACTTACTATTTCATAAAGCCAGTGTGAAATGGATCAGGTTTTTATCCAGTTGCAGTGTCTAGCCAATCTGTTGCAGTACAGAGAGCCATGAAGGCAGATGACACCTTCACTCCCCATCTCAGGAAAAGGAGGAAAGGCTGAACAGAAATCCCTGTTATTAGTAGGACCACCTGGAGGACAGTGGGGAGGAGCAGCTCAGCTCTTGAATAAGGGAAGAGATAAGCAGGAGGTGATACCCAGGCATCTGACAAACACTGGGTGTGGTGATGCTGGGACATTATCACCATCCTACCCTGCTTCAGCTAGCAGGTGCTGGGCTCTCAAACCTTCTGCACCAATCCAGGAGGACAAGAGCTGCTGGCAACCCAGTTCTGCCAGGGACACATGGAGTACTAATGCCAGCTGAGAAAGCTAGAAAAAGTTGCAGTCTATGTCCACTAAGCAGATAGCAAGCAAAGAAGCAGCAGGAAGTATTGCATACTCCGGAGTTTGCCTGACCCCGTCTAGAGTGGGTGGTTCTTCCTTTTCAGGACATCTCTCGAGACTCTGAAATAGGCTGCTCTGCTGGATAATTCCTTTTTTACTGTTGCCTTCCCAAAGGAAATTTCTAAACAAGTTTCCATCTTAGACTAGAAAGGCTTCTAGAACATCTGAATTCCCTACAGGACTGCTTAAAATAGCTCTATTGGCAATTATATGGCTGTTCATGTTAAAATATGCAACACTGAAACCTGCAAGTAGGGTGGAGGCTGCTTAAGCAGAGCACAAGCCATGTTTGTATCAGGCACTAGCCATGACTTTGCTCCTTCAGAGACTTCCTGAATGTCAAGGCAGTGACATTTCTTACTGATTTCTGTTCCAAACATTCTTAATTTTCAGGCTCAGTTTTCACTAATCTGCACTTTCCTCCTGGGCTTCAGCATTTAGACCATGTTCTTTCTAGATGAGGCTCACCCATCAGCTTTTGAGTGGGCTACCAGGAAGGATACCAGCTGACAAAGCAGTGACACCTTGGAATCAAATACCCTTGCAGTAAATCCAGTGAAGTTTCACTGCTTCAAATAATTATCCAGAGGTCAACAAATAGATGACTTTGCTGATGAAGTTCAAGAAAATACAATACAATGCAATTCACTTAGGCATCACTTTTCTGACAAGGTGTTAAAAACAGTAAAAGCTTATTTTCATCAGTAAAAGAAGTTTATACAATTTAATATGAGTAGAGTCATACTCAACAGTTACTGTTGAGTATAAAGGTGCTAGTTTTACAGCCCCTGTTTCTGGATAGAACGACCCTTTAATTTGAACTTATTCCAAATTTCTGGTTGTTTGATCTTCTCTTTTCTTCACAATGTCAGTCTTTAGGGAAGACCTAAGAATCTAATAGGGGACTATATATAATGCAGATTAACTGTCCAGAACCAAAAGAAGTAGGCTAGGACAAGGCAAGCTAGCCAAGGGTAGGATTTGCTACTTTTCCTATTCCCCACGTGCTTTCCCATTCTTTCAAGCCCTGGGAACATTCTTAGCAATTCACATTATTACTGATAGCAATAAATCATCTCAGCCTCTGGTATGGCCTGAAAGAAGAAGCAGTAAAATACTTCACAAAATAAATGTACCTGAATTAGCTAAATCTTTGATAGAGGACATCTTATCCACAAGGAAGGATAAAGGAGGTGTAAAAACTGGAAAACATTTTGCTGCAGAAGAAAAATAAAAAAGTTGTCAGGGTAGCTTAAGCTGCAGACCGAGTAATGAAGGAAATCCAAGACTAATAGCATTCTATCCACCAACAGAAGTACAGGGCTGACAAGTTAAACATTTGTATTTAGACACTTTACTCTTCATTTCACTCTTTATCAGCCTGAGCAATCTCACTCTTTGTCTCTAAAATGGCTCAATGAAACAGCTCCTTTCTTAAATGAAAAATGCACTGGTAACACCCAAGCAGAACAAGAGACAGGTCACCTGTTTTACAAAGTATTACTTGCTGTTTTGCCCTGTGGCATGTGCAGTTTTATAGAATTATTAAGACCTTTCATGAAAGAATGAAAGAAAAGATTAAGTTTCCTTCACTGTTGCTGTGGAATAGAAAATTACAGGGAAATGTTGAAGCATTGTATGTGGTTTCTCATCTGGAAAATATTAGCTATTTTTTAAATAATGTACAGTATCATACAGATTTCTGATTGCTACTGATTTTCTTGTGCATATGTCTTCCTATTAATTATAAAATACAGTGCAATTTTTTTTGGCTAATTTATCAACTGTTAGAAACCTCTTTCTCAGATGATCGCATTTGGGGCGTCTGTAAACAAAATAGTAATTTTCTGGTTTGTGTGTAAGGAAGCTTTAGGTTATGTATTGTATTATATTACCAAGCTGTAATAGGTAGAAAATATAATATTAGCTTAGACAGAGACAACACCAAAACTGCATTCAAGACTATCACTCAGAGACACAATAGAATTTTCTAAATAGAAAATCTCTTTTGAGACATCTACAAGATGATATTAGCGTTAAAGGGAAGGATCTTGGTAAAACTTATTGAAATCTGGATCTGTTAAAAAGAATGAAGTGGTGGTGTTATTTTCTCCATCTTGGAAATACCAGAGGGACTATAAACACTCTGATGATCCATCTCTGCTTTTACTCTCTTTTCTCATTTGTATGCATCTCAATGTCGTGTTCAAATGTATTGTGTACCAACACTCCTCACAAAACAAATCCATGAAGTTTTCCAGTGTTTAAAAGCATGTGCTTCCTCCAGAGAGTCCTTCCAAACCTACACCTGAAGAAGGAGAAGAATGTGTGCTGTTCTACTTCCTCACAACAAAGAAGTAACTCCTAGCTTAGAGAATAATAGAAAAGTATTGCAAGAATATGCCAGGAGGGCTAAACATTTTCTATTGAAAATTCCCTGTGGTTGTAGCATGAGGGAAGGCCCCCCAGGAATTTTTTTTTTTTTTTCAGTTTACTGGGCCCCTCTAAAAAGATGTATCATATTCACTGCTGAGTTTCGTATTTTGCAATCTGCTTGAATCATGTGATGTGCAGCTTCTACTATGCCACTTGTTGTGAGGGTTCATTGTGGACCCTCTAATGAGCCTGCCATACTCCTTCAGCATGCACAGCACCGTCTTCTCAATCATGCCTTTCAAGAGATTAAGATTCAGTGATGCAATACAGCCCATGACACAAAGCCTCTTTTCAAACATAAAAGAGCCAATTGTTTTTACAACCTCCAAGCATGCACAATCTTTGCTTTACATGTCCACGCAATAAATGGCCTAAAAGTTTCATATCCTCCTTGCAATATGGAACTTGACCCTTGAAAATCCCTCATGACAATTCAACTAGTAGAACGGAAATCTTTTCCCAATACCCTAAGGATTCTGGCAAAATATTTGTACTATTTCCATGTATACATGCTCCACTACACAGTCCTCCTTGCACATTACAAAACTAACAACATTTTTGAAGCTGTGTATATTCTGCCCTGTCCATAAATTATTTCAGCTGCCTCCTGACTGCTCAGATTAAATTTTTTTACTCCCAGATCTGTCAGGCAGGAGCTACATTTCAGAGTGTAGCTAAAACTTCTCTTCTTAGGCCAGCACTCACAGCATTAACACAAGAGTCAAGAGATGGGAGACACAAATAAACTGACCTTTATGGCCACTGGGAATTGCTCAAAGATTTCTGCTCCCACTGATTCTAGGCTGCACTTTTATAGCATGGGGCTGATAAACTGCTGGAGTATCAGGGCGCAACACTTGGCCTGGGGCAGGGAGCACCTCTGCACAGTTGGCAGCCCTGGTGCAGAAATCTAAACAATTCACAGTCTTGTCTATTTCAGACCTGTCCTCCAGTTTCTCAAGATCACTTTGAATTCTCATCTTGTCCTTTGACAACTTGTCTTCCTCAACTTTCCAATGTTTATTAATCGAATGAGAAAACAATCTGTCCCGAATAGTTAGAGAAAGTATTGATACTATCTCCAGTTCAACCAGGAGAGGTGCAAGGCTTCTGGGGAACAATAATCATTGCTTCAAAAGGTGATGGGCAGGCCCTTGCAGAGACAGCAAAAGGGGTGAAGGTTGTACCAGCAGTGCACAAGCAGCACGTATATGAAAAAGAACTAGTTCCAGCAAAAAAAAAAAAAAATCAACTGCCCTACCAAAATGGATAATCAAGAGTGTAATCTACTGGATTAATTCTTCTATTCCACGTGGCTTTGGTAAGTCTGTAGTTCAAGAAAGGCTTGGCCCTTTCTTCAAGGAGTCATGAGAATGACTAGAAGAAAATTATATTAATGAAATCCTGAAGCATTTTAAAGTTTAGATTGGAGAAGGGAAGACCGATGAGAGACAGTAGTAACAGTCTTCAGCTGTGTTGAGGATGCCAGCAAAAAAGAAGGAAAGAAAGTCTTCCCTGTGTCCAATAAGATTTTAAAAAATAAATTATCCTCAGTATCAGCAACAAAGAAAAAGATTAAATGTTAGAAGTTTTTAATGTCAATAGCAAAACAACTTTGGGAAGTTTTGCCATGGAGAATGAGTTATACCCAGTAGGGGAGCTTGCTAAGGGCAGAGTAGACATCCATCTGCAAAAAAAAGAGATGTTGGCATAGTTATGCTGGGCTGGGATATGGGAGTGAGGTAGACGACCCCTTTGAGCTGTACTGGCCTGGATTTCTACAAGGAATCCATGTCCTCTCCCCAGGGAAAGGGGGAGTCATCTCAAGTGATGTAGATGTTTTAGTGAAAGTCCCCACCCACCTTGCAATCTCTGATTTCAGAGCACAGAATATTCCATCCTGACCACCCCTTCAGTGGCCCTGAGGAAAAGTGCACATTGCACAGTGCTGCAGACCTCTCTGGCATCATGCCAGGCATGTATGTGGGCTGAGGGGTTTCACACTTGATCTGACCATGCCAGCCCACCACACAACCCTGGCCCAGCAACTCCCTTTCCCAGAACCAAGCTGCCTTAAGTCAGCATATGCCTGTGAAACAAACCATCAGGGTAGGTGAGAAAAAACAGTGGAGCAGAGGTGAGAGGTGGGGAGTCAGTGCCAGCTGCAAGAGAAACCTTGAGGAGAAGCAGCTGCTCCTCCAACAATACCTCAGAAGTTAACTGTGTGGCACTGCCATCCCTTATCCTCACCCTACATGCCAGCAGATTTTTGGAAGAAACCTTGCTCCAGCAGTTTTTTTCACCGTCCCATTCTTCTTTCCCCTGTCCCATGCTTTCCACTGCACATGTACTCACACTCTTTCCTTCTGTTACCAGCCACAGGAAAACTGCCTTCTTGGATTTCTAGAGGTTTTTTACATTGCTCAGTTGTTTTAATATAAAACCACAGCTCCTCTTGTTAGTGAATGCTAGCGTTTCAAACTGTAATATAATGTGCCATAAACGACATTCCATGCCATAAAATGTTGCAGAAAGATATACTTTTACTCCTAAAAGCAGTGGCTGGATTCTGCTGAACTGAATTTAGTGGAGATTCAATCAAAACTGAGACGAAAGAAAAGAACAAGATTCCAGGTTCACTGCAGAGTTCACTCGCAGTTTTTCCTGTCCCCGACAATAAGAGGATTACCTTAAATCAAGAGCATCAGTGTCAATGAGAACCAGAAAACTTAATACATAGAAGGACAAGGAGATCAAAGCTTAGCACCTGGAGAATACCACATGCTCTGGATTAATAAAACAATACACTCTGTTACATAAATCTTGAGCAAGGTTATTCATGGACAAACATACAAAAAAGAAATTACTGTAGAGCTCAGATAACAGATATTTAATACTGGTGCTCTCTCTATCAGAGAATATCCTCTCACATTATAGGAGTGTTGACATAGAGCAATGAGATATTATTTTGTTTTAAACACTTTTAGTCTAAACTTGACATTACTGTTTTTGGACCTGGATACTTCACATCTGCAAGTCAGCGGAAATACCAAAATCTTGCATGCTCCTTTGATTGTTACATTTAAGGTATCATATATGCTACCAGCTCAGCTGCTGCAAGGCATTAAAGTCCATTACTCCAAGCTTGTAAAGTACTTTGGAAATACTATAGACAAGGATTAGAGAAGATGAGTATTCCACATGGCTTCACAAGGGATGATAAACAGAGGGTAAAAGCACTGTAGTTAAAGTGATATATTGATTGCATGTGGGGAGCAATGGCAAGAGATCCCTTCTGATGAGTATTTTGTTGAGTGGTTTTGAATTATATGCTTTTATCAAGCAGTTATATTTCTAAGATCAACTTTGTTTAGAGTGCCATAGCCTAAGAACTACTGATAGCCTGAAAAATCAGCGAACTCAAGAAGTCTGAACTTTGAGCACATCTTAGTTTTGGAGCCCTGTTGTGGGATAATTTGGAAGGGTTTGGAAGAGAGAAGTTTAGAAAGAAGATAATCTAAATAAGTTTCACAAATAAATATTACAATCAGCCCAAAAACATAATGTGCTTTATATGTTACCTAATCATAAAGTGGCCCTTTGGTTTATCAGTTTGGTTTATCAATGAGGAGGCATATTTTCCCACAGATATGAAAAGCAGAGGTATGTTTTCCCACAGATATGAAGCACCAGGTATGTGACATTGTGACCTACAGATATCACAGAGAGCCACTCATCTGTGTAACATTACCATTGCAGGACAAAAGCAACTCTTTAATATAGGTAAACATCACAGGACAAGAAAAGAAAAGGAATAAGGGTCCTTCTCTCCAGCGTCCAGAGTCATCTGAGAAAGTGCCACCTTGGAAGCAATGCTTCCTAGCTGTGCTAGGAAAATCTTCTCCTTTCAACATGTCAGGTTCAAGCTTCATGTGGCATTCAAGGCTTCTACCAATTTTGCTGATTTCTTTTTGCTGAAGCCAGCAAATCCCCTTGCTATAATCAGGTATAGTGTCCACATGGCTACTATGGAAGAAAATAAGTCTTTTATGAGCTTGGGAGCCAGTCTAGGGAGAGTCAATGTCCTAGATTAACTATATGATTATTTCCAGCACGGTCATAAAGGCTGACAATATGTCAACGCAGAAGTTCACACAATGACATAGATTCTGAACAAACTTATTTCCAAACACTAGCAAAAAAAAGCCCAAACAATGAATCATCAATCCATCAATTAAATGTGCATTTAAGAAAATGGTTTTGCTGTGTGTTGTGGTTTAAACCCAGCCAGTAACCAAGTACCACACAACCATTTACTCAATCCCCCACTAGCAAGATTCAGGAGAGAATCAGATAAATGAAAGCGGGAAAACTCACGGGCTGAGATAAAAACAGTTTAATAGGGAAAGTAAAGGCTGTGCACACAAGCAAAGCAAAACAAGGAATCAGTCCAGTGCTTCCCATATTCTGTCAGGCGCTCAGCCATCTCCAGGAGAGCTGGGCCCCATTGCATAACTGTGCCCTTGGAAGACAAACTACATCACCACAAATGTCCCCCATTTTCCTGCTTCTTTCCCCTACTTTATACACTGAGCTTGGTGCCACACGGTCTGGAATATCCCTTTGGTCAGTTTGGGTCACCTGTCCTGGCTCTGTCTCCTCCCAGCCTCCTGAGCACTCCCAGTCTCCTCCCCAGTGTGGCAGTACCAAAAGCAGAAAAGGCCTTGGCTCTGTGCAAGCCCTGCTCAGAATAACAAAACCAGCTCTGTGTTATCAACTCTGTGGTCAGCACAAATCCAAACCACAGTCCCATACCAGCCACTGTGAGGAAAAATTAAATCTATCTCAGTCCAAACCAGCACACTGTGGAAGCAAGCTGAGGCTGTTTCTTTGGTGCTCTTTAGTACTCTGTCATTTTACATGTGCAAACTGGGCCATGGTTTGTCATTATTAATTTGACAGAAAAGACTTGATAAGACTAAGCTGAGGTTGAACTAGGTGACCTCCTGAGATCCCTTCCCATCTGATTTTTCCTGTGATCCTGTGGTCTTACTATGAGTTATTTCTTTTAAAAGAAGATGGAGAAGTAGTCAGACAGAAGGAAATGAGCAAATTGTTGTTGGTATCTGATTCAGTGACAAAAAACTTGAACTGAAATTAGACAGTAACAGGACTCTCAGGGAAGGGTGAGAGTTGGTGAACAGAAAGGAAGACAGCAAATAGCAAGCATGGGAAGACTCAGGCCTGGAGGTCTCTCCAAGACAGTATTCATGGCCTGGATATCTTCTTGTAAGTATGGATGCCAAACCCATGCTGAGACAGGACAGCAGCAGAGGGAACGCTGGAGCTGCCATAAATACCCAACACTGCCTTCTCACTAAGGCTGGGTCTGGTTCTGAGACCAAACCAACTCTATCTCACTCTGCTGTCAGCCAACACTCCTCACCAAAAAGTGGCTGGGTTTTACTATTATACCTCTAAGTTTGAGTGGCAATTGTTTAAGCAATGGAGCAAGGCTTTTGATCTACTTAGTGACATAATTTATAGCTTGGTGTTGGAAACAGGGATCTGCCATAGGCAAGTTGCTTCCCAGGCCCTCTCATAAACCTGTTTCGTGGTCCAGGCTGCTCCAGGGCCCAGTTTACCTCTACTTCAATTGCATTTTATATAGCACTGTGAATTCAGATGGACATAGTGAGAGTTAATTAATGTCAGTCACACTGCTGAATTCTTCTAATGTAAAATATGGAGTGGCTGTAAATTAAAGGTACAATAACAAATAGCTCCACAATCTTTAGATAGTCCCACTTCAGGAGAGCTGCAGGGGAAATGTAGGAATGATAATAAATACATCATAAACATTAAAGAGCCATAAAATAACCACATATAGATCCAATAAAACCTAATATAGAAATAATTCAAGCTGGGTTGAAAAGCAAATACCACCTACTACTGAAGGCTTTTGCAGTACCTTGGGATCCCAGGAAAAGGAGTTGATATCGCAGCTGTGTTGAGTGTTTTTATTGGACTTGACTTTCCTTGAAGGTCATTCTGCCATGGTCTTTTTGAAAGTTGTTTGAGTAGTCATGTATCAAACTTCATTTTCTTTTATAACTGAAATAGTTCACTGGAATTCTTTGATATTACCAGATCTGTTTTGAGACCAAAAAGAAGTGTGTATCTAAGAGAAATAGATTGCACCATTTAGAGCTGAAATGACACTGACAGAGCATTTTCCCCCTCTTTAAGTTATGTTTGCTGTGGTTACAGCTCCAAAATCTCAGAGGTTCACTTGAGTTTTGGGATAAGCATATTTTACGTCAAAAAGACTCCATGCCAGAAAGCTCTAAATATCAGAGAAGTTTCAGTTTAGCTTTCTGGTAGTATTGCAAAAATGTGCCTTTTACTGAAGGTGAGCATGTCAAAGTCTTAGAATTACTTTTCTCTATCATCATGATGAACAGGCAGAAGAGCTACACAGATCAGAAAGACTTTTCCATAAGCCCTTGGTAGATTTATAATCATGCCCAAGGTTTCTCCGTGGAGGGATTTTGCTTAGCAAGTTTTCCCAGCTTTTCAGCTTCTGCCAGGATGCCCTGGGTGCAGTTCAGGAGGGGTAGGGGGACAAGCCTGTGCCCAGTCTCCCACCATGCTGAAAGCATGGGGCTGCCAGCTGGTCTGCATAGACCAAAGACCTGGGGCTGCTCTGGTTTGCCAGGGCTGGCACAGCTCTGTGTCACCTTCCTCTCACTGTCATGCTGGTGACTGCAGGCTGACACCAGGAGCACAAAAGCACACAACCCAGGTCCCTTTTCTGTGTTTGCCATCACCCCAGAGGGTCACTGATGTACGGTGAGAGCAAATGCAGAGCCCTTTACATTCCTCCCACCCAATGACCTGCCCAAAGCACAGGCTCTGATATTCTCAGAAGCTTCCTTAACCATGCACAGCTCAGACATAATCATCTCCAACTGTCGTTCACATGAATATTAGTGGTTTCAAAGTATTTGTGGTATGGGTGAGATTCTTTACTTATTTCCACAAAGGAAATCAAAGATATTTCTAAGCATTTCTATTCAGATGAAATAGACTTCACAGTTGTTAACAGTTGTCTCCCAAGTTAGTTTAGAGCTACCACACTATCAAAGCCCATAGTCTTCTGGATCCTGCATGACAAAGGAGGCTACTAATCTTAAGATTTGCATTTATTTATGTAAAGGCAATATTGGGGTAGCCATTTTAGAAACTTCATCAAGTATTAGCTGAGATGTTTGGGGTGAAATGTACTCAGATACTCTATTATGCCAGAAGAAGAAGGCAACTCAGGTACAGAAGAAGGTAATCCTTTTTTCAATATTATTCCTGGGAATACTTTTATCACCAAATGTTCGGCTTCAAATTGAATTTATATTTTCATCATAGGTCTACATTCCTGTGTCCTGGTTCTAAAAGGAAATTGTTTATACAGACAAAAAAGAGTTGATCTTATGGCATGGCAGGGAAAAAAAAATATACTTTGCTTCTGACTTTTCTCAATACATTCTCTCCTAAGCAAACCTCCCATAGCTGGCAAATAAAGCTTTTTTCATGTGGTGCAAAAAGTGTAGCCCATGCAATGCCTTATCTTCACAACACAAGTCCTGGCAGATATGGTATACAATGTATATATTTATTCTCCCAAGGAATAAAATTAAATTAGTAACAGCCTTTGTGAGATGTAACACCAGTTTAGACTGTCATCATTAAAGGCATCCCAGCTTCCAAAGTGGAACAATGTCACCAGTGTAAGGGGACTTCCAGTCAGGCCACAAACTTCCACTAAAATCTCTGCTATCACATTTATTGTTCCCTGCCCTCACCTCTTCATGCGCAAAGGGAGGGTAGGGGAATTGGAGTTACAGCCAATAAATGGAAAGAAGTTTCTTGCAAAACAGGGCTTGCGTGGAGAAGTTGGGAGCCAAGGAGTTCAAAACTACACATGTGAGTGGTCAGAAACACACTTCTTGTGTAGTGGCAGAGAGCAGCTGTGGCAAGCAACACCTCCTGACTCCAGTCATAGTGCCAGTGAATGGATCACTCCACACAGCTGGAAAAACTGACATTTTATTGATAATTCAAGAGCAAGCCTTGTTCTCAGTTATAAAAGTACTGTTGCTTCCTAAACAACATATGGGTCAGAAATACCAATTCTTTCAAAAGCTGAATGGTGCCTGAGACAGTCCCTCCTGGAGCACCAGAAGCATTTTAGAGGTTCTTACCTGAACTGGGTCCTTGAGTGTTTAAGCAATTCTTAGACACAGTTACTATGATATACCATTTATATTGTCACTTCCAGCAAGTCCAGGTGTTCACTGGGTCATATACTGCAGCTAGGGATTCTTTCCAGCTCATAGTTTTGCTGGCTTCCATAGGTGATGCACAATTTGAGCCAAGTCTTCTGCATGTTTTAACAATGTGCATGTTTAACAGAGGTGGTTTATGGCAGCCTGTGAATGCTGTGAACTTAGTACATTAGAAACGAAAATAGAACTAAACCAAACCTCCAGATTTGATTCAAACCTCACAGTGGGAGCCTTCCCATGTTACAGTCTGGGGAAAAAAAACAACAACTTATTTATACAAACTCATGAACTTTCAAAATGCTCATTAAAAAATCTAAATCCAAACTTTGCAGCTTGCATCCATGTCATCTGAGACAAAGTCTGGACTTGAAATGAAGCACATGAAAGAGCACAGATCTGCACCGTTACTCACCATGGTTTGAAGGATGCAATGCAGGAAATTCACTGCAATTTGTTTTGTGATTTTTGTCCACCCAGCAAAATGCAGCCTTATGAGCCATTTCTGTAGGAAAAAAAAAATTTAAAAAGCTTCTTTTGTGGATCTATTCATTGGCTGGCTGAAGAGGGGAAAAAAAAGAGAGCTTTTCTTCCACTGAAGCCTTTTAAGACCACGCTTAAAAGTAGTGTCAGAAAATGGGAACAGAGGGTGTTCATTGCTTATGCAGAGCATTCAAAAACAAATGTTTGCAAGACAGTATAAAAAGTCTATTATATAATTTAATTGTAAACTTGCTATTGCCAAGTTATTCTAATATCATATAAAGCCATACATACAAAAGAGTTTTAAATGCTGACAGGATTCTGCAGAAATATCAGCCAATTAAAAAATCCAATTAAGATCTCACTTATTCTGTGATTTTTTTCACATTGAAATGTAGTGATCTTGGAGTTTAACAAATCTGAAATAAAGTTACAGGCAGTCATATGGCTTTTTTAAATTGTGTTTAACTTGTATCATATAAAGAAATACTTAGGAAAACTCAGTTTCTGATGTAGTGAGTTAAATGTCCAAGTGTGTTTGTCTACTTTGCCAGAAGAAAACAAGTAACTGATGTATGGAAGAATGTAATCCTTCTTTAAATATTATTCCTGGGAGTACTTTTATCACCAAATATTCCACTTCAAATTGAATTATATATTTTCATCACAGGTCCACATTCCTGGGGCTTGGTTCTGAAATAAAATTGTTTATACAGACAGAAAATAGTTTATTTTATATCATGGCAGAGAAAGATTCTGGGTTGTGTTTCGGACCATTCTCCCCATAACCTCTCTGAGTCAAACTTTTACAGCCTGAATATAAAGTGTTCTGCAGTGTGGTGCAAATGCAGAATAGCAGATGTACTGCATATCAAATAGAAGCACAGAATTTATTTTCTTTTTATGAATAAATGACATCTTGTATGGATTGGTGTGGATCTTATGACTACAGAGAGACTCAGACAGATTTGGGGGAATCTCAACTGAATTGCAGGGGGAAATACTGGATCGTAAGTTGAAGATGTGCTTAAAAATCAGTGCTGTGTTGTCAAAAAAAAAATCTGCATCTTCAAAACACAAACTCCTTGTTGTCCCCTTGTGCTGTTCTTCAAAGGGGACAGAACTGCTCTGTTAGGTCAATGACACTAGCCATCAGAGATCACATCTTTGAAAGTCAATATGAAGCTGAATTCTGCTGTATCAGACAAGTATTTCTCCAGAGTGTTCAAAAAATGAAGATCATATGACCCCTGAGAGATAATCTTGTTCAAATTCCTGATGTTACAGCTGTGCCCTTTGCCTACATTGCCCTGTTTCCTCACAGATGACTGGTTTTGGGTTCCCTCTCCCAAAGGACCTGCCCCTTGTCTCATTTGCTTCATTGCAGGCAGGTAGGGCTTAATCTAAAATCTGTTACTGTACCACAATATGAGCCTCACAGAGCAAAAAAAGATCATTATTGCTTTGCTTACATCTCATCATTTTTACTGTCTTCTCCCAATAGGACTCTCTGGCAAAAAAGGACACTTGGGCTGACACAAATTCAGTTCACGCATCAAGTGGCAAGCAGATAGCTCAGTGACACCATCAGTCAACAAAGGTCACAGGTACTGGTTCCTCTCTTCCATTTCCATCCATCTGCATGGAGTGTTAGCAGCTCCTTATCCACTGGCACCTCGACAGAGGCTCTTCACAGATGCTCTGGTATCAGAACTCCAGACTGAAGTGTCTGGGAACATCTGGTTAGTTTAGGAAGGTGTGGACACGGTTAGAAAGCCACAGACAGTGCAGATGGAGAAGGTCATCTTGAGAATGATTCTTTGCTCTGAAGAGAGCATTTTTTGCCTTGAGGCTGACATCCACAATGTTTGCACAGTGAATTAGCTGAGGGGGAAAGGAGTGTTGTTCAGTGGTCCTTGAAAGACAGTTACATTATACCTCTGTGGTGCTACATGTTCTTGCAGCGAGAGAGTCAAGAGAGGGTAAGGGAGGTAAAGTTGAGCAGGGGAAGGAGTCCAACTGGCGTGGATGTGAGTTAACAGGACAATTTGTGCCAAAACTCTTCAACTCATGCTCTATACAAGCCAAAGCAACCCTGTTTTTTTTACTAGATCTGTTGAGACTCCTTGTACCAAGTACCCTAAATACTTGCACAGTTTGCAGCTGCTCAGAGGACCAGACATTTGTTCTGACCCTGCTTCCCCTGCAAGAGACTGGAGAGAGCTTGATGAGTTCATGGCTGAACTTTGGGTTGAATTTCTTACAGAAAATTGTATTCTATTCTCATAGGAATGACTCTACAAATCTAAGCTAAGTGAGGTAAGTGGGAGAAATTAGAGGATTTGGTGCTAAACCCCATTAAAATGCTGACATAGCAACTATGGAGTGAGAGTACAGGGTCCCATGTATCACCATCACAATAACACATGCAACCTGCAAGCAGATAGTACTTTCTCTTTCAAAATGGCTCGTGTGTTTTTACTTAGTGTTCTGATATCATCTCCCATGGTGGAAAGAGGAGAAATGGTAAAAGCATATCCAATGCTCCCCTCTTCTCTGATTCTTGTGTTACTTCTGGTCTTGTGTTACTCCCTGTCCTTACTGAACACAGTAAATTGAATAAAAGTCCCAGACTATTCTGGGATGCTGCAGAGATATTGCTTTAAATGAAGGATAAATCCTGAAAAATGCTCAACAAATTATTCTGACAAGCAAGTGAAAATTGCTGTGAGAATTCAAAGTAAATAAGGAAAGAATTGAAAATGTGACTTAAATGGCACAGTGTTCTAAAATACATGTTTGTAATCACTTCATGGGGTTACAGGAAAAGTTTCACCCACAGAGGTTCAGAGTCCATTTCTGAACTAACATCCAGTGATTCTTTTGGAAAAAAAATGCAGATTTAGTCTTTTACTAATTTAGTGTTTCCTTCCACTGTTGAGAGGACTAGAGAAGTGAGAAGGGAAAACGAGAGCTTATGTGCACAAATAATTTCCCAAGAAGTCAGTTATCTTCCCTAAGGAATGGTCAGAACTATGCCAGCTGTCACTTTGCCTCTCCAAGAGCTCTTTCCACCTCCACAGTTCCAGTGCTTTGTCCTATAGATTTTGCCTGGTCAGTCAAAAACAATGAAAGGGAAGAAGCTGTTGGTTTTGTTGAAGAATATGTCTATTTTTTACATCAAATGGAAGACATGAGATGTCTTAATTTGTTCTTAAGACATTTTGCATTTTCATGTGCTTTTTCCATTATCATTTTTATAGCTGAGATTTCTGTAAGGATTCACAGTGAGTCATTTTATGAGGCAGCTCTGTACCATCTGCACTAGAGAGTTTCCTATCACTCTAGACATTACGTATCTCCTTATGGCAGCCTGGACACTGTAGGGAAATTGCCAAGCCAGGTCACATGCCAGCAGGCCATCATTCATCCAAAAGAAGGCGGGCAAAATCTGCTTACAATTAGGTTCAACCCTTGGTTCTGGATAACATGTCCCTATGGCTACAAATTCCTTCCTGCCAGCCCCCTACAGGGCTCAGAAGGAGTCCAAGGATGGTCTGACCAGAGAGAAGAGGTCCTGGCCTCTCTCTTTCTTTCTCACACTTTTTCAAATTTCCTCTTTTTTTTTTTTTTGTAGGAACAATGTGTTCTTGCATTGTGGCATGCTGGCAGTAATCAAAGCTGCTGCTTTAAAGCTTTGCAAAAGAAATATAGCTAAATGCCAAAATTTTTGGGGTTTTTAATGAAAAAGTATAAAAATTCAGGGAGAGAAAAAAAAATCAGATTATAAATACATTAGTCTAAGCTTCTAATTTGAAAAAGGAAAAATTTTACTGGAGGTACTATATATATAGAAAGGAGCCAGAATATAAATAGTGTAAATAGAGCCACTCTGTTACATGCAGAGCTCTGTTTAACAGTAGAAAAAATACATTCAAGTACAACCCTGCTCTTGTAGCACAATCTAGTTAAAGCATAGTTCTTGTGTGGTAGATCCCAGTCTAGCAGCAGATCATATGAGGTTCAGGGGGTCTTTCACCGACAATAGAAAGTGATCTTTAAACATGATCTGAATCTGGCTATGAGAGAACAAATGTCAATTCAGAAAACACAGCAAACCATTGGGAATTCCCTACCCCTTTGCTTTCTTTATCAGCCAAGACTTAAATACAACTTTGCCACTTACTCTTGGCAATTTCAGTTGCAGATACTCACGGGTAAGAAGCGTTCATGGCTTATTCTGCTGGAGCAGGAGTGTGGGACACCAAGTGCCTGCACCTACAGCTACTCAGGAAGTGCTCTCAGACCACTTTCAAAGTGAAACCTCTCTTAAACAAGCAATTATAATTTTGGGCCACCATCCATTTTTAATTTTGGCATGTCTCAGTGTAACTAAAATTAATATGGCTGGGCATTCAAGTCACAACAGCTTACATCCCTCTGCAGACAATTACATCAGCAAATTTGTGAGTTTTCAGTCCAGAGGTTGCCTTATGCAACTCTTGGGGTATCACAGAAACTGGACACACGTCATGTCTGTCAGACAGGCCAAAACAGTTTTTTGGTTTATCAAAACAGATAGTCTTTCATTGCAAACAGTTATTTTCATGATCATTGAACAGACTGCTGGGAGTAAATGAAAGTGGTCCAGCTAGGAGAGGAAAATGTCTTCTCTTGTACGGATTATTTCCTTTTCACCTGGTCTCAATGTTGTTATGAGATGGGAGAAGATGCAAAACACAAAGTAATATCACCTACAAACTAGGATCTGAATGACATTTTCTGTTATGACTTCTTCTTGGAAAGTAGTCTTAGAAAACCATGTCTGTACAATTGGTGATGGCATCAAAGGCAACAGCACTAACTTAGTAAAGAGAAATGCAGATGAGATTTCATACAGAGGCACATGAATCCATGGAAGGTTCTGCTTCATAATCTTTGTGAATTTCCCAGAGCTTAAAGGTAAAAAAAAAAAAAAAGAAA
>WBNO01010570.1:98926-113929 GCA_013400575.1 Peucedramus taeniatus
AAAAAAGTGGTTTTTAAAGTTCATGGCTTTTGTATATCATGGTACATTTTCATAACTGCAGGAGAGTGGATGTTGTGGGAGTGAGGCAATGGTTTTAGGAATGCTCTCATTATTGTAATCTTGAGGACAAAGTGACGCTGAGACCCAAGATGGTTTGGTGTCGGTAAAACGTTTCTGTTCCAGCTGCTTTGTTCCTTAAAGGAACAAAATACTGAACCAGCTCAGTATTCTGGAGGGACACCCACGTGTGGCTGGAGAGATTCATTGCCGTTTCTGAGCCTGGTTACCTCTGATCCAGCTGGAAAAGAGAAACAGTTTCTCTGTTACCTGCAAGCTGCTACATAACTGAGTCAGCAGGGGAACACAGCAAGGCTCAACACTTTGGTTTAAATTCGTTTCCAAGCATGTGCTGTTGGGTTACAGCTTTTGTTTAAAGAGGCTCATACAGGCTGATACTCCTGGATCATCTGAACTCTGCTATGTCAGCATATATTCAAAACCATCTGCTGAGACTTCTGCGTTCAGCATCTTGTCCTGAAAAGCACTTGGCCTGGCCAGCACTGCTCATAACACACTTGCTAGTTGGGCAGGCAAGAGTATAATGATTTGTGCAAAGAATGCTCCTCACCTATACACAGAGGGTCAGTCCTACCTGTGGGATCATGGGATAATTACCAAAACCTGGAGGATCACAGGACTTCTATGGTCTGAGCTAGGATTTTCAGCATTACTTGACTTATTAGCTCTCTCAGAAACACGCTACAACCAAATCATAGATTGGTGCCAACACCACTCGGTTTTGCAGTGTGAAATTAAAAATAGCTGCACCAGAAAACTTCTCATCTCTGAATGCACAGAACATACCTGTAAAGAAGCAAGTCATACACTCACAGAATATCCTGAGTAGGAAAGGATCTAGAGGATCATCAAGTCCAACTGCTGGCCCTGCACAAGACACCTCAAGAAACACAATACATACCCAAGGGTATTGTCCAAATGCTTCTTGATCTCTGTCAGGCTGGTGATGTGACCACTGCTCAGGAGAGCCTGTTCAGTGCCCAGCCACCCTTTGGGTGAAGAACCTTTTGCCCATACCCAGCTTGAACCCCCCTAATGCATTCCTTCAGGTCTTGTTACTCACCAGAGAGGAGATCTGCACCTGGCCCTGATCTTTCCCTCACAAGGAAGTTGTAACTGCAATGAGGCCTCCCCTCAGTCTCCTCCAGGATGAGCAAGCCAAGTGAACTCAGCCGATTCTCATACAGCATCCCCTCACAACTGAACAAAATGTGGTAATGGAGCAAACTGTCAAATGGAGGATAAATGATAACAGGATTGTGAAAGAGGAGAGCAGACTAGCTTCACAAGAAAGGCACAGGAATAGAGTGAACTGCAGAGGATATGGGGAAAAAATAGAGATGCAAGAGAAAAAAAATAAGAAAAGAAGGGAGATATGTATATATATATATAGTGTGAAAAAACACACACAAACAGAAAAGTACATAGAAAGAAAATGTGGTAGGAAATAAAAGCTTTGGCTAATTGTATTTGTATCTGGTATACAGTAAAGGTATTTCACATTTGGTGTTATCATTATCTCTTTTTCTAATACTGATTGCTGACCTGAGGAAATCCATAGTAACAGGTTGTAAGTACTTTGTGCTTGTCCCAGTGAGTTACTAGAAAAGCTGTCTCTGGGTTTTTTAACAAGAGAAGCCAGTGATTTACAATCTAGATTAATTTTGATGAAGAAAGCAGGGAGAAGAAAAATTCTTTGACAACTGCTGTCAGGTGAGACTGGTCTTCTCCAACGAGCTAGGCTGGATCAAGGCACGGCCAAAAGACTGTTAAGAACTAGAATAAAATGACACTGGGAGAAAGCAATTCAAAAGACTTCCTACTGCCTTCTGCTTGCTGAGACTGTGAAATAACCCTTACTGCAGGCTGGTGGAGGGCCTGATGGCTACAGTAGCAGGAGTCTTGCACGACCAGAACTTCACTCAGGGAAAGTCTGGTCTTAGCTGGTGCACATGTCATTTCTTCTCTAAGTCTTTCCTTTACCAGCCAAGTCTTTTACAGAAGCAGCTGCAGGACGCTGGTCAGGCTTTTATCTACTGTTGGCAGTTTCTTAAAACTTAAATCCTTCTGTACATGTGCTTCTGCACTGGATTTTTCAGGTGATATTTCAGAACTGCTGACTTCTTTCCTTTTGAACAGTTTGAACAATAAGATGACAGGAAAAAAAAGCATACAGTTCAAGTTTTGGACAGAAACACCCTACTGAATCTAGTAGTTCACAAAATAACTGTAGTTGAGCCCAGTTCTTTTCTTATCCCAAATCAGTTTGTACATCTGTAAGATTAAATAATATGGGAAGAGGAGGCCAAGAGGAGAAATTATTCTGTTGTGTATACCTCAAATTAGCAGAAAAAGGCAATTTTTTTTCAGAAACCAGATATGAACAAAGATTACACTTTGCAGGTGTTTTACTGTAATACCTCCCACAATCAGACTTTTCTCTTTAGCTGTGGTAAGTCCTTGTCTAGTTTTTGTGTCCTTCTCCCCATCCTCCCACCTTGCACGCACATGAGGGTAAGACCCTCATTAGCCCAAACTGCCATGTGAACTCAAGAATAGAGAACATATTTACAAAGTGGTCCTGTCTAAACTCAATGAGTGCTTCAGCCCTTGACTTACACAAGAATTTAAGAGGTGTTGCCTGACATCTTTTCCACAGTCAGTGCATTGCTTTTGAACACATTGTACCTTTGGGGGTAGAAAATGGGAGATCCCATGGAGAGACCTAACTGGGGACTTATGGCTTCTGGTTTTATAATTTCTCATCAATTGAACTACAATTACCACAGCTCAGGGAGATAATAATAAATAGAGCTGCCATCAAATTAAGTAAGGCACTTCCCATATGTCTGCAGTTCTTTTATATGTATGTGTAAGTGGACAGAGAGGCGCAGAGAGCATTCATATCAAGTGATAAATAACAGCCCCAAGGGTTCTTGGAAAACAAATGGGATAATTATCGAGAACTTAAGTATCATTATTATGATTATTTATTATTTAAAGCTATGCAGTAAGAAAAAACAGCATCAGGTGATTATGGCTATGTACATAGACAACTTTCAGCATTTAATGTAAAAAATTCCCTCATGTCAAGCCAATAATCACCCTTTCAAAATGATGCCACAGAGAGTCATATATATGGAGTGTTGAGTATAAATCTTTTGATTTCCTCTTGTAATGTGCAAAGTGTCACCTCTCACGTGGAGGTTGCTGCTGCAGGACCTTGTGGCAGCTGAAAAGCACATGTTGTGCTTCCCCCACCTTGTCCTTCCCAGTTCCTTACAGTTTCTCAAAGTCTCTCTTGATAAATGTCTTCAGAAAAATATTTTATGAGGTGCTTTCCTATAAAAATATATCTTTCAAGGCCGTGTACACAATGAGGCCTTAAACACTAACCACACACAAGAAACACTGTTCATTTGGTCCAGCATGTAGATGCTGGAGGAAATAGAAAGCTATCAGTGCTCTGTCAGAGTCAAGGTGGAACATATTAGCAGTCTGTTTTGACTTGATGTAATTCACCTGCTGCCAGAGAGGAGCAAAGCCCCTCACAGATGATGCCCTTTTTTTTAAATGGCCATTTGTGCCTCAAGATATACAGCCTGAAAACAGCAGCATGTGTGATCAAAGACATGGGACAGCTTCCATATACAGAAAAACTAAATATGCTTAGACTCCTTGGTGAAAAGGAGGGAATAGGTCTGATAGTACATATCAGGAAAATTTCTTCAAAATTATTGGGTTTTTTTTTTTTTTTTTGCATAGCGCAGGGACAAGCAATCAGCTTTAGAGCAAACAAAGCCACAAAGCCAAGTCGTTTTAAAGCCAGCACACAAACATTATGTAGAGTTCATTCTCAAAATTCATAGCAAAGCTAAGGAATAGAAGTACTTTCAAAAGCAGAAGAAAACTGAATTAGCAAACCCCATAGCCAACACCTTCACCTGTACAGTGCTTTTTAGTAATTTGCAGAAGTATCAGTTCAACTATGACCCACAGAGAAAAATCTTCTTTTTAAATCCCTGGGAAATGTTTCTACTGTATTTAACATCTCCAAAATAACATGGCCATTATAGTCCCATTTCAGGAGCAGCTAATTACAGATTCTTGGTTTTATAAAGTATTTTCCATTAAGTATTGGATTTGCATAACTGCTTTTTAGGGGGGCAGGGGCTACAGGGGTGGATTCTATAAGAAGCTGCTGGAAGCTTCCTCCATNGCAGGTGGATGCTGGAGGAGGATGTGACCCTGTGGGAGACCCATGGAGAGAGGGGACCCTGCTTGTGCCCTGCTTGAGGACTGTGCCCTGTGGAAGAGAGACCCACGCCGCACCAGTCTGGGGAGGACTGTTGCCTGTGGGATGGACTCACACTGGAAAAGTTCATGGAGGGGACCCTACGGTGCAGCAGGGGAAGGACTCCTCTCCCTGAGCAGTGGGAGAAGCCATGGGTCATGAACTGACCATAACCCCCACTCCCTGTCTCCCTGTGCCACTGGGGGAGGAGGTAGAGCTGGGAAGGAGGGAGGGGTGAGGGAAAGGTGTTTTCTCATTATCTTGCTCTGATTTTGCTAGTAAAAAATTCAGTTAATATCTCTAATTAGAGCCTGTTTTGCCCATGATGGCATTTGATAAGGGATCTCTCCCTGCCCCTATCTGAATGCATTATTAAATGGAAACATTTGTTAAATTTTCTCTCCTCTGTCCAGCTGCAGAGGGGAGAGAGTGAAGGGCTTTGTTGGGTACCTGGTGTCTGGCCAGAGTCAAGCCACTACACATTATTTAGCATGTTTTCTATATCACACTTAAACCTAATCAGCCTGTGATTCCCTGAGAGAAGCAGCTTTATTTACTGCTATAGCTCTTCAATTCAGAAGAAAATTTCAAGATGTGTGACTTTCAAGGGATGTCAAATACCAAAGCAACCTGACCACATGTACCCTTCATTCAGTCTTTTTAATATACTGTGAATACTCCTCTAACTCCTGGTGTGGTTTTTTTTCCTCCAATAAACATATGACATCTTTTCCCCCCATACCGATACACAATCCATGTACTCAGACTGAATCACAAAACCATAAGATGTGGCACAGTTATAGCTTGATGCAACATAGCAGCTCAATTCACCATTTTGGTGAAATTATTTCAGCTATATAAGAACAAGGAAACACCAGTGGATGAGGAAGCAGATGTTTTGTCTGATCTTGTTTCACAGTAAAAACAGCAAAAATATATTGTCAGCATGGCATATTCATAAATATAGATGATTATATACAGCCACTGTCCTTTGCATTGAATTTTGTGAGGCTGCAAATTGTTGATACTGTGCTGCACGGTTTATTTCAGTTGTCCTTTAGTTTAAAGCAAATAAATTTACAATATCAAAGAAAACAGAATACAGAGGAAAAATGGAAACAGCACTGCAAAGGTACTATTTCCTCTTCTATTAACCACAGAAAAGTCTTTACAGACCTTCTTTGCATTAGAATTAAATCAAATTTCAGGCAGAGAGGGAGCACCAAGGCCTAAGTTCTGACATGCAGTAAGTACTTGAATTTTATTTTGATATTTTTAAGAAGACTGCAGTGAATTACATTTTTTCAGGGGTTAAGAAAAAGAATAGTGGTAGAAAGATGTTAGATTTACTTTGAAATTCTTGGCTTGTACTTTAAGGGAGTTCATCTATGTAATACCAATTTGCTTTAACTCTAAAAAATATGTAAGATATTGGCTTGTTATAGCCAGGGCTATAATTTTTTCTGTTGCATTTATGAGTTATTTAGAGGCTTTCTTTGAGATTCGAGCTTCTTATATTAGCTAGAATACAGGAACAACTCACTTAACACTTTGCATAAAGATGTCCCAGTGCCTACCTGTGTTTCTTGGAAGGAACTGATTAGTGCCTTTGCCTTGGGTGAGCCACATCAGCTGGAGTAGCAGCTGGCAGAAGCACTTCTCCTTTGTGTGCACAGCAGCATCACCTCATTGTCCCAGGTGCACTGGGTCAGTGCAGCGATGTTCCTGGTCCACTTGCTCCAACCATAACTACCTTTAACAGAACTATGTCAGACTTGCTCAAGAGTCACCTCTTTTACTGTCAAACAGACCAAGTGTGGCAGGGAGCAGATAAGGACTTAAGCAGCAGAGTTAAGGCTCCCTCTTGCACTCCTCCATCCCTTTTTCAGGTACTTCTGTCCACGGAGCAGTGTCAGCCTCACAATGCAAAGTCTTCCCTAGCATATCTCATACTATGTACCAAAAACAGGATATATCCTTTCAATAGTGCCATGAACTAATATCCCATATGCCTTTCACTACCAAAATTAGGCCTTAAATATTAGAGGGATTAGCTAGATGATTGCACAGCTCTCCTGAGGTCTAGCTCACTCCCAAGATTACATGTTGAATGGAGGTTTTATTTTTTTTCTGTGCTTGAACAGATGTATTTTGTGTGTTCTAATATTAGATTAAATTGTAAGTGCTATATATATTATGATTTTGTGTTGATAATAGTAAACCTAGGATCACCTGCAAAAAATCAGGGCATTTTGCCTTTGGCAATACTCACACTACAAAAGAAAGAGAGGAAACCCCAGAAAGTTATGTCATACATCTACTTATACATATGACAGCATCAGTGGCAAAAAGCTACATCCTTGCCCTTCTTTATCTGCTCAGACACCTAGCTTTCAGCTATTTCTATTACTGTGTAAGACTGCAGAGATACATTTGTAATAAAACAAGTTCTTTTAAATTTTCCAAGTCTGTGTGCATCTGCAAGTAAACACTGCAAAAAGGGTGGCTCCTTTCCTTTTCATCTTTGCATACTAATCTCTTTTACAAATGTTTTAAACACAGCATGGCAACCCTTGTTGATAAATTCATGGAAAAAATATGACCGTGGACAATGACTAATGTCTGTCTCATGCATTTCTGCCCTGTATTCTGTCATACATTTGGGGAGAGAAATTATCATATGGATTAAGTTAGTAACACTCATCCTCACATTTTCAGGGAGCGCTTCCTCTTAAATCATATCTCTTTGGACCCTGACAGGCTTTCACACCTAGTCTTATTTCATGCTGGAACTTCCCAGGGACACATTAGTTGTGCTTCACAAATCACCATGTTTGTTAGTGAATGAAAACCCTAAGCAAGCATTACTTAAACATTTGAAGGAACAGGGAGCACTTTACATTTTTGTTGGTGGTGAGCTAAAGGGTCTATCTCCTTGAAGCTTCTACCATATGTTTTGTTCTTAAAGCAAGTATCTTAATAAGGTAGTCACAGAAGATTTTGATTAGTGTAAGATTCCCATGATATCTTTATCTCATAGAATCTTTCCTTTATGGTTTTCTGCAGTTGTTTTTTTTTTCCTAAGGGGTACTCATTAGGGATCCTACAAGGGGATTTTAACCAATTTCTTTCTTATTTTTATTCCCCAAAGATGTATCTCTTTTGTCCAGTTTAATATATTTCTCTCATAGAAAAAAAAAAAAATACATAAGCAGCGTCTCTCCTATATACACAGATTGTAACTTGCCTGATATCAAAGATCAGACATGTATGAATCTAAACGGGGTAAACTAAATGACTTCTGTGAAATAAAGACTTTTGTGGATCAAAGTATGACATTTTCAGTCTGGAAATGAAGTTTGAAATAAACTCTCAAAAGAAAATCAAAAGCAGAAGTCTCAGAGACAATAGAGTCTTCTGCAGAAAGGCATGACAAATTATTTCCCCTCAGATAGGTTACTACCATCCCAGTGGCCATGATTTTCAAAACCCTTTTGAGATTTTGGCTGTAATTCTGTGGGCCTTCAAAGACCTGGGTTCATCCAGCCCAACTGCTGTCTTTGTAACACAGGTAGAATAAATCCACCACCAGTAAGCAGATATTCAAACCAATGTTATCAGGTTAGTAATCCAGTAGATTATGAGACAGGAGCCAGACTGGAGCAAATCTTACCAGCTAGAGGAAAAATGAAATTGGTACATGAAATTAGCAAATTTGGCCAAGAGCGCATTTACTCCAACTCATTGTGGTGCATTTTCGAGAAGACTTGGCGCCTGAAGTCTTCAGAGGCAGTGCTTGTCAATGGTGTTCTAGTAAGAAGAAACATGAATCTTGTGTCCCATTAATCATTTCTTGGGTACTTCATTGCAGCATCCTACCATAGAGCTGAGCACCATGACATAAGAAAATACCTCATAGCCGCATCATAACAGGATAATCCAAACCAATTTCAGCTAATTTTGCCAGTTTCTCCTACAGTTTCTAAACTTTACAGAAAGTTGTGAGGTTTTCAGAGGATTGCAGCCGGTGCTCCTTAGTGCAACAGGTTATGTCAGCTGGCTGTTGTTGATACAAACTTCCTACACAAGGGCACAAGGTCTTTTAAGCTACTTCTGTTCTTGGAGGAGAAAGATAAATACCTCAAGAGGGCAGTAAATCTCATCTGAAGACAGGCAAACTCTGGATCTGCTTATCTACTAACCACGAAGGCAGAGTGGACTACTGACTTACAACAGAGAGCTATGTTGCAGACAGCAAACATGAAATAAATTTGGCCTGTGTCCCATTTTACACCCAGGTAATACAGTAGGGACAAAGGGCTGAGTGTTCACACCCAGGCTTCTGAACCCAGACAGGACAATTTGAAGGCAGACAATGATTCAACTTTGCAAGGAAGCCAGTTCTTAACATTTTCTTCTGAAATTATCGTGTCTCTGAAGGGCAGTACAGAATCCAACTAAAAGGCAACTGCGTAAAAACAGAG
The DNA here is from genome assembly GCA_013400575.1 of Peucedramus taeniatus. Lineage (NCBI taxonomy): Eukaryota > Metazoa > Chordata > Aves > Passeriformes > Fringillidae > Peucedramus > Peucedramus taeniatus. The sequence goes on from WBNO01010570.1 coordinate 107,783, forward strand.
ATCTAAATCTCTGGTTTGCACAGGTAAATAAGTTGTCTGATTTTTTAAAAGGGCTCAGATTGATGAATTTTAGCAATTAAAATGCTTTCATTTGGTGTTAACTACATTCCCTGTACCAGGCAAGCAGTATTTCCCTTCAAACCTATGGGTATCTCTAATTTTAGTTTTACTTATTTAAATAGAAGTGTTCACATGCCTAAAACCAAATCTGTGAGCTACGAGGCATAGCATGGTGTTAAACTGGGAAAACAGGAGAGACACACAGCTCAGTAAAACACATGAAAAAAATGAGAAAACAAATCGTTGCCACTTCACCAAGAAATCTGGAAGTTGCAGAAATATGCTTTGGGCTGTTTGGTGTGTAAACTGCAAGGTCATTGTAAACTAGCATACAGCATAGTTTTCTGTATATCCTTAAACACGTTCTTTGTCACCGTAACAAAAGTCACAGCTGTAAGCAGTTTATGCTGCAATTGCTTGATCAACAGTCATTGGAATAAAAGTAAGGTAAGTCCTCCTTTGTTGCCTCAACAACCCTCACCTCTGCTACAAAAATGCTCTTTAACTGGCTGCATATGGGCTTCTTCACAAGTGTTTCTAATTCAGCTAAACATCTTGATAGGAAATGTCATAAATTACATGTATGAGACTGTCAGTAGAATTTTCAACAGAAGTAACATGAGGTCGTATTGAAATAAAATGAGAACCTTGGACAAATTTCTGAGCCTATAAATGTTCAACTTCACCTACAATCCCACTCACAAAGACATTTGGGAAAACTTTGATGATCCCAACAAACATATGATTGGTGAGAGAGGGAGATTTGTAGACTGCAATTTCCCTAAATCTTGCACTGTAATCTTCCTGCACTTTCCACAAGTGATTCCATTTACGCTTTTCAGAAGTGATAAAATGTATCACATATGAGCTATTGTGTCCATTTCCTGAATACTCATCTCAGTCCGGAAAAAAGATTCTCTTTGCACTTTGATATTTATTTCCAGGTGTACTTATTTCTCTGGTAGGCATTTGAGATCTGGGTGCTGAAAAGATGCATGCATGTACTTAACATTATATATGTGAATACCACCATTGATCTCAGCAGGACTACCCTCCGTCTGAAGCCACTGAGACTACTCATGTCTGAAATTGGGCAAGTAAATTAAACCCTTTCAGGATCCAGGTTAGAGCAGACAGTTTTTCCTCTTAATAGTGGTGAATGAAAAAAAAAAAAAATCTGCTTTTCAGAGCTAGTAATTTATTTTCTTGACACTTCTGTTATCAAGAAAACTATTTCAGTTCAGCAACTAATTCTGCTCTGTTTCTCCTGCAGTTGTAATTGACATTTTTGTAAAACTCAGTTCTTGTTTTAACTGCAGATTATGCAAACTTTGAAGTATTTTATGCTACCATGTAGCCGCATTTTAGAGGTGTTGATTGGTTTCCCGAGAAGTTAAGTATGTCTACTCCATGTGGTTCTTTTCTATTTTATGGGATTCATATGCCACACTACTCACTTTTATGCCTCTGGTTCTTCGTTAAGGAGTGTGATTAACATCTATCATTGTCAAATTTGCATTGAAATAGAAACCATTGCTTTGAAGCATCATGGATTTGAACTCCATGTTCTGGAACTGATGTGATTCTACACACACCACTCATCCTAACACGGTTTCAGGTTAAGGCCAGTTGCTGCATAACTATAACTCACAGTTTTATCCACCCTTTTAACCTCTTTGGAGTGCTCCTTCAAATCTCTGCTCTTGTGCTTTGTCTTGTTGGTCAGCTAAGCATTCTCAGTAAAGTACAGCCAGACTTAAGAAAATGCTGCTTTTCCTTCCCATAACATCAGCAATAAATAGGAAAACTACCAGGCAATTCCAGTCAAAGTATAGCTTATACTAAACAGAAGGACAAGATTTAAGAAAAAGGAGGTTAAAAACAAACAAAAATCTGTACTCATGTCCACCTTAAAACAAGATGGGGAACCCAAGGAAAAGCCTGGTTTCTTCACACTGCAAAGAAATGCAAGAAGCAGTTCCACAGTAGTCCTATGGATGGAACGGGGTGGTTTTGCTGTTGTTGTGCTTTCCACATGTTCATAATGTCACATTTGGTTATAGTCAAAGAAGAAGAGTTTCCCCAAATAATAGCTCATATGTTGCAACTTACACTTCCGAAGTGTTTAACTCCAAGATGTCCTACCTCTACTATATATTAATGAGTAAGGTTTTTTGCTCATTCTATCAGCAGTCAGCAATTAAGTACACATTTCAATCAATAATCATTCCAGTAACCCAAACACAGGTCAATAATAAAAAACAAAAGCAACAAAGTTTAAATACATGTTTAAGTCTGTACATTTTTTTATATATCATTCTGTGGATTCTAACACAAATTCTAATTTCCTATACTTTCTCTCTAGCCAAGAGTTTCCTTTTCTTGTGTTCACAGAGAAAATTATGTCAACTGCGTAATAAACTCATGATGGCATTCTTTAGGAGTGACTGAAATTGGATGCTCTAAAACCATAGATAAATTGCATTAGACCCATTGCTGTGAAATTGCTGAATCAAATACCAGCCACAGAAATATCTCCATTTTCACAAGAAAAGGGTCTGGCTAGCATTTTCTTGCCAGTCTGGAAATACTCAGCCTGAACTGACTTTTTTCCTGGTAAATAAGATTCAGAAAGATCCCAAATTACTTTCTATAATGGGTTCATATAAAAATAATTCAAAAATCTTTAAAACAGTTGTCTAACCCATTATTATTTTCAGTTTAATCCTTCTCAATGGTTATTGAAACAGGCAGCATGAGACAGAAAGCAAAGCCAATGAAGACAGATGGATTGGTAGAAACAAGTCAAGGAAACAGTTTTAGCCTGTTTCCTGAGGAAATGTACTTTTATGTGCCTCTGTTCATCTGCATGTTTCTGCCTCTGAGTACTGCTACATTGCCATTGCCTGTCAGTTTTAGCAGATATGCAGAGGACATAGTGCAAAATACTTTCATGCATCTTCTGTAAAGAGATAGTAAAACAGTGGGGACAGAGCAATGAGTCAGAGGCTGCAGGCTTTATTCAACCATGATCTGTCCTCAGAGAGTCAGGTGGGTGAAAGATAACATGACCATCCCAAGGAGACTAAAAGCCTTGGTCAGTGTTTGTGCTTCAGAAGGCTTTGTGCTTTGAGGCATAAATTCACAGGAGCCCTATTTTTTCCTGTTTTTTTTCTTAAACTAATTTTTGATTCATCCATTAATTATCTTCAAGAAAGCTGATCACTAGCATCACATTCAGTGCAACCAATAAAGAGGTATATACAAAGTGACTCACCAGTTAATGGTTGGGAATACACTCCTATATTTAAATGTTGCTACACTGTTAGTGATAAGAATTGTCATAAAAGTACTTAAAAATTGCCTATGTTTTTGGTTTTTTCCAGAGATTAAAGGAAATACTCAGAAAATGCACGAAAATTTTTACTCCTCTTCCAAGGAGGCAAAACAGGCAAGAGGTGCCAGGGGCGTGTAGAGATGAAAGGAGATTTTTACCTTCTATTCAGTCATGTGGCCAAATATCAGCAGGTCCTGGAGTTAGTAGTGGTAGCAGTAACTTACTACTACAAAAATGGTAGGAACAATTAAAGTAATAATTAATACGTATCTATATCACTTTATCACCGTTACCTGAGATTTACACTGGGAAACAGAGAACCAGACAGCTTTACTGATATAATTCAGTATCAAAGCAAATAACAGGAGTGAAAATGCTCACCTCTGTCTCACCTCCTAAACAATAGACTGTGCTCTTTTATGCTTATCCATGTTCTCAGCTTTATGAATCCATTATATATAAAATTGCCAAATCACCATATAGTTAAGCAATTCCAGGTTCATATTACAGTTTGCATTGCGGTTGAAAAAATATTTTCAAATACTGCTTAAACTTATAATAACTCTTCAGAACTTGTTTTTATATTTGACTGGAGCCTTTCATCTCTTCCTAGTGCAGACAGGGACCTGACTCCATAAATCTGCAACTGATTTGTGTGATGGCAACACTTCCAGCTGCACAAGTGCTGTAACATCTACACCTAAAACAGCTCACGAGTCAACATATCTAGTTGGGTTATTACATTATCGCATCCATTATCTATAAATTAAATACAGCTGCGTTGTCTGTTGCACAATTTTAAAACATCTACTTAACAAGCCTTAGAGCTCAAAAAAATTGGGAGCATTTGGTGACAACAAATAGAAAGGAAACTTAATCTGGTCCTGTATTATCCAGCTGTATTTTTTTTTTTTCTGGTAGAGCTTAATCAGGTGTTTACTGTAAATATGGGCAGTACTTTTAGTTTATTTGCTAAATAGGAGTCGGACACAGGAAGCATGCCTGGGTCACAGTCAAAGGCTTTCACTTGCAAAACAAGGTCACCCAGACACTTGAATTGTGACAGACACTTGAATTAAGAAAAGCTTTTTTTTCCATCCGTTCAACATCAGGTTGACATTTTGATGGATCCTCCTTAATCTTTTTCACATTTTCTTTCACTAAATGGGGCAGCAGCACCATGGCCTAGCAGTTTCCTCATTTCTGGGAGGAGAGGGAGGATGGGAATTATGGGAAGAGGGGAAGATGGTATTGGGGGCTGGGAAGTTGTCTTCATATTTTCAAAAGTTGAAAGAATCTCCGGAGAGCTCCCAGATTGCCTGTATACTTCTTTATGTGCAGTATGTCGGACACCTGTTTTCAATTGCGTAGACAGATCAGAAGATCCTCCTCCTTGGAGTCTGTAAGCCTGGCTGTAGCATATAAAACATTCCATGCACATGGCTGTCATTTCAGTTTTCTTTGCAAATGATTTCTGTTCTGTGTGTAGGTGAGAGGCTTGTTTGAGGCCTGCTTACATCATACCTATGGAACTTGATCCCCACTGTAGGAAATGCATACAGAGGGCATTTGTTTAAATTTTTGGTCAGTGGGGGTCATTCTCATTGTAAATGGATTTTCACTCATAAACTATGTGAGATTAGTTTAAGTTCTCACTGGAGACCCCAGCTTTACAGAAATCGTGCCACATGAAAGCAAGATGACTTCTCATTTGAGCTTGTCACCATGCAACTTCCAGATGCTGTCACATCAGCCAGCAGCTTTTGCACAACTATCTGTCACAGCTGCAGCAAGGAGGACTGGGGAAATTCCACATTACAAGGAGCTGTGATACACCCATTCCTGGGAAATAGCTGTTTCAAAGAAAAAGTGGGATCACCAGAAGGAAATTGACCCTTCTGCTCATATCAAGGTGACCTTATTGCTCTTTATTTTATAAACCCTAATGTCACAGACCTGGAGACGGTGCCATGGTGCTGGGTTAAAATCTGAGTGCAATTTCAAACATCCAGACTTGTGGGATTCTAAAGACTGATCAAGTTCATCTCTGATATACAGTTTGGGAATGGAGGTCAGCCAGCTAAAGGAGGTGGAAGGGAAAGGAGTAGGAGAAAAAGTCTTGAAGGGATGGATAAACGATGAGTTAAACAGGTTTTTCATTCACAAAATATCACAATAAACAATGAGTTGACTAAGGAAGAGTTAGCTCCTTTTTCCCCAAGGAGGTACATGAGATGAAAAAGTGATCCACGAACATGTGTATGGCTCAGTGAGAAAAGAATCACTTTCTTCCTGATGTGTCCATGGATACTGCAGCTGCCCAGCAGCAGCACCTTTCAGTGGCACCCCAGGACCTTGAGGGAAAGACTGCTGCCATGGTGCCCTCAGGCCATGGCTCGAGGAGGCTGTACCACGCACTGAAGTCTCCTCATGGTTCTGAGAGATATCAGAGCCCATGTCACAAAGCAGGTGCTTCCAGGGCAGACAAGCTACAGCCCCTGTGATGGTGTCCAGACACCAAGCACACGAATTGTCTTCTTGTAAACAACCTTTTTTTTAACTATTGGAGCCACAAGCTGGTGGGGCCAGTGAGGGGGTGTAGAATCCAAGAAGATAAGGGGCTAATGTGCCTGAAATGCTGATAGCAGGATGGCTGTGTAACCAACCTCCTCGGATGGCTGGCTGGTTGATAGTAATAAACTGCGAGAAAGAACAGTATCTTTTCCTTTTTTCTCTTTCTTTCTTTTTCT
>WBNO01010571.1:0-145764 GCA_013400575.1 Peucedramus taeniatus
AAATGATCTCTCTGCATCTTCTGTGCAGTGGAGGTCTAACTGCACTATTTTTTGGAAAGCCAGTAGTTGATTTCCTTTTCCTATTCATGTGAGTATATGCAGTGGGCTCCTTTTGCAGGTTAAACTTGGACTTGGCCTGATTCTGCTTCCCCTCAAACACACGGTGAGAAGGCAAGGATGAGACCTCTAGGATATGTCTGACTCAGAGCAGAATTTGTCAGATTGAGTTCTTAAAATCTTTTTTATTTTTGTAGAATCTGAAGTTATAATTTCCTCATAGCTGCAATGTGAAATAGTAACCATATTGAAAAATAAGTTATGAATTTACTGGAGAGGCTTAGAAATGCCTGAACCTAAATGTGCATTTGCATTTGTCTCAACACTGATGTTGAACATGCTCTTGCATCCTGAGATGTGGTTGTCAACCAGTTCATCTGTCACTTTACAGTATAGGTCATAGAAATAGCTTGAAATAATTTATTAATAAAAATAGGGTCCATCAAAGAGCATATATTCAGGAATATTTATCTTTGGTCCTATTCTGTGTTGCAGTACCTGGAAAGTGCTCTGTTTCTGAAAGGAGAAAGCAGAGCTTTCTTTTATTTCAGAAAGGAATTTAACTCTAGAGAAAAACAGTGAGTTCTGGAATGGGAAATGGTGATTGCAATGCAATCAGAGCACAGAGGGGACAATCATATTTGCCTCTTCTCTGCTCTCCACACATCATTTACATTGGTGATGGTATTTATATAAAATCCAATGGAGACCAGAAAACATTACCAGACATTAAAAAAAAAAAAAACAAACAAAACCAACCAAACAAACCAACAACAAAACAAACCAAACCAAACCAAAACCAAAACCAAAACCAAAACCAAAAAACAAACAAAAAACTCCCAAAACCCCCAAACAAACCAACAAACAAAAAACCACCAAAAAAACCCAAAACAAAACAAAAAAAAAAACACCACAAAAAAACCCCAAAAAACCCAAAAAAACCCCAAAAAAAACCCCCAAAGACCTAAAGGAATGTCCACTGTGAACACAGCACAACATTCCCAGCTCTTTCATCAAAATCAAGTTATTTAGCACAATAAGCAGTAGAGAATATACAAGCAGAGAAAGTCTGCAAGATCAGAAAATCTGCAGTTAATTAGGAGAAGCAGGAGAGGAAGACCTGGATATGCCTGAAGGTGGCTCTAAGGAGGGCAGAGGCACAGCAGCAGGTAAGAGATTTTCAAGCAAAGTTTTGTTGTGTCAGCTGTGAGATTTTTAGGCCCTAGTGGGTAACAGAGGCTGCTTTTATGAGCAGCTGTGTGGTCAGAGTATGAAGAGCTGTACCTGGAGTCAGCAACCCAATAAACCAGTTACAAATCATGAGTCTACCAGGACAATTTTGTCTTGTGCCAGACCAGAAATGATGGGGGACTTTGAGGACAAAAGTAGTGGCAGTGATGCCTGATTAAAACACTGTGTAAAACCTCATTGTACAGACCCACCTTTGAATTTTGGTTCCTCAGTCTGCTGCAATCATATGTGTCCTTTGGGACAGTGATTTCTGAGCTGTTCTGGTTGGAGCAGAGGCCACCCTAGCCTGCTCAAAGGTTTTTCATCAGTTTTTGAATTGTTACACAGAAAGAAGTGACACTTTATTAAACAACAGATCCTTTCCCACAGTTTTGATTTTTTCCTCACTTTCACACTTAGATCTAGAAATCAGAAGCATAACCTTTATAGAGGATGCATCTTATGAGAAATCTGGGGAAGTTCTTTTTCATGGCTGTCTTCTATTTAGAATTAAATTATTGAAACAGCATGGCTCTTATCAAGTGGGGATGTCATTTAATAATTGATGAAGATCAACACTTGATTGAATCTGGATTCGCTTTCATCCTGGCTGTTCTCCCCAAATCTGCCAGATTTGGCTCCTCATTTCTTTTAACAACCAGCTACAAGGCAGCTACAAGAACCTCAGTTCTGCATATAGATTTTATCTGGGAACACTCAAAGTTTTATTTGTGACCACTAATGAGAAAAGCAAGTTACACACAGAGCCAACATGACTGTGAGATTGGTGTGAACTCTTAGTTCTTCCTAAACGTCATGAACAAAAATATTTTACTAAAAAATAATCCCTGTGTGCAGTTATTATACCTTTCTAAAGTAACACCAATGCTCAAATCAGAAAGGAGATTTGTCTGCCAGTCAATCAGAATGTTGTCTGCATTCCAGTCCTCTGGGAGATGCAGATCAGCCTAAACATGTACAGACTATACTCACTGTGAGATATATAGACTTCCTTAAGTTACTCCTGGCAACAAAAAATATTCCCTTTTAATAACTTTTGTAAATAAATGACAAGTTTAGATCTGTTTTGCAAATAAATAGCTGGGACCCATGGATAAATGTCTTTCACTCTTTCCTTGCAGTGGTTGCAATGTCTACTGAATCTTTCACTGTCTTACTGAGTTTTAGTGAATCCTTTGTGTGAACTGATGAAGATCTGAACATCCCCGTGTTCTTTCATGCAAACAGATTTATAATGCATTTACACTGATTCCCAATTATCACCTGAGTAAATACCTGGTGCTCCTGTGTTTTCAGGTATGTTTGTATGTGCTTTAGCATATAATAAAACACCAAAAAACTCTACATGGTTGAAAAAGTTTTGTTTTTAGCAGTCTCCCATGTTTTGTACATTTGTACAAATGTAGGATTGTTTGATGGCTTCTGTGCCCCATACAGTGACATAACTCTGCCTTTCTGTGCAGCACAAAGGAAGCAGTCTGGAGCTGTTATGGTATATTACTGTGTAATTTCAGTGTTTGCTTAGAGAGTCATTAATGTGAAATTATAGATGCAAAGAACCCTAATTACTCTGTAGGAAATGTTATGTGGTAGGATGTGCATGTGTTTTTAAAACACGCTGCAATTTGTGGATTTGTAACTAAATATCTGCATTCAATTTCCATTATTAAATAATTACTTCACATATGTGTTTTTCTTCCCTAGACTACCAAACCTGACATTTAAGTGGTTAAGGAGAATGGCACTAGTTGTACACCCTTGTGTTAACAAGCTTTTAATAAACATGTGGTAAAGTTGTAAAATTGGGATGCGGGCAAAATAGATGAAAAGATAACAGCTAAATTAAAAAAGAAGTATACTTAGCATTGTAAACTTACAGATTACATCCTAAAACCTGTGAAAAAAAATCTGTAAAAATCAGTTATATTTTCATATTAAGCAGTTCACAGAATTAAAAACTTATTAAGCAACAGGCTGTTTTCAGACTGTTTCTTAGCACTTCCATGGTGCTATTTTGTTGGTAGAATATTATAATAAAATAATAATTTTAAAAAAACTGATTTGGAAATGCAAAAAATTTTCAAAATAGGTATTAAAACTAGCAACTCATTAAGACAAATGCCACCTTTAATGAAACTCAATCTCTCAGCCACTTGCATGTCTCAGGGGAGACAGAGTCTGTAAGCATTGCTATCAGAAATAGCAGATGACTGATACAGTTAAGACATCAGTCCCCTTTGTCATGTCATTGGACTCTGATCTAAATCAATGGGGAAATGTCCCCTCATATGCCTACTTGTCCCTTTATTGAAAAATCTTTTGCCCTGGGTCAGATGCCAGGATCAATGAATCCTCATGTTTTCTGTTGAATTCTCTGAGTTCAAGTGTGAAGGGGTTACTTAGGATGGTGGCAGCAGTGTCAGGGGACAGCACTTGAACTGAAAGCACCTTGCACAGTAAATCTGGCTGGGGATTGCTGCAAGCAAACCCAGAAACATTGTAAGTGAAAGCAATCTGGGGAGAGACTCTGGCAGCTTCTGAAAAGAATGCATATGTAAACATGTGTTTTTTCACTCTACAGCTGTATTTTGAAGTGCTATTGTCAGGCTAGACTAGATTATTCTGATCCTCACAGATCTGCTTGGAGGCTGACTAACACATCTAGCAAACTCATTGGGGTATTGATACCAAAGTCAAGTGGCTTGGAATGAGTCTCGTTTAATTTTTTTTTTTTTCTGAGAATAAAATGAGTCCCTCTCTCAATAAAAATGCTGAGAAATGCATGGTTTAATTTGCTGGGTGCAGGACCTGAGATGTATGCTACACCAGGCTCTTAGAGATGGTTAAAGAGAAACTCTTGCATCATGTGAAAGGTTGTGTGTGCTAATTTTCCAGGGCTCTATCTGCTTTCTACTGCAAGGATCACAGGAATACATGGTTTACATTTTCAGACTGTTTTATATATTCAAATTATTCCAAACCATCTTTTATGAACATAAAAATATCTACAATGAAATGTCAGATTCACAAATCTAACATAACACACTTCCAACATGAATGAAATGAAGGAGCAGAGACTTATCTTTAACAGACTTTGCCGGTCAAATCTTTTTCCAGCATCACACAGCATCAGCTTTGCAAAAATTAAAATTAACACAAAAATATACAGATCTGTGAAACAGGGTTGAGTTTCATTCCTAAAGAGATTATATATGGCTTTTGGCTATGTTTGAGAGTGTGTACATTCCAGTTTAGTTTCTAATAAAACTAATACTTGCACCTGGTACCACTCTTTTCTAGTGGCGGTGGAAGAGATCTATAATTGCAGTTATTCTCCTCCTGGGTGATTTAGTTCAACTCCCTGTGCCATGCAGGATATTCCCCTACATTATTTCTACTACTTATCTAATCTATTATTGAATAGTTCTGGTGCTGGTGCCTCAATTACCTCCATTACCTCTCTCCCAGTGCTTAACGCTCTGTCTGATATGATTCCCTCCCACCCCTCAGTGAGCGGCTCCGATTGAGTCACGTGCAGTTTTAGGCTGTATTTCTTGGTTTGATTGCTTTCACATTCTTAGAATCCCCCAACCTTGAAAATGTCTACAGTGTCATCAGGACTTGTGTAGTTTCTTCCATCCTCAGATTATGAGCTGAGATCCCATCCAATCCTTTTACTATTGATGGTGGCTTTTCTTTTTACTGTATGTGTCCTTGTTGTCATCCCAAATGCACAGACAGAAATGCTCATACTGCAGTGAAGTAGTTTAAAAAAGTTTCCTATATCCCCTTTTCTTCATATTTCAGTGACACAATACACTGCAATATGGTGATAATTCTATTATTTTTTGTTCAAGGTCTGTGTTTTAATATGTTGATTAGATTTATTTGTAGAGTAAATCTTTTTATCAAGCCCCCTATTCACCTACCTCTGCACCTACCCACCTCTTGTTTGGCTGTCAATATATCTACCTCACTCTCACTCCTGCTGTGCAATCTCTCCACAGTATATCGACATCACCACAGACTTTGCTCACAGAAGCAGATCTGTGGCTCCTACCCTAATTTCAAGTAAGCAGCACTTCTCTCAAGAGCATCTGTCAGTGACGCCACTGCCTTAAATATTATGTCCGAGGGAAAATGCTAAAGAAGAAATATGGTTTATTATGTGTTTAACATAGCAAAATGGGACCCATCTTGGCTATGATCTTAATGCTGACAAACAAATGTATCCCACATTGGCGATGATGCTGATGGTGTGGTTAGGGATCCTCTTCTGAGACATTGAGAAGTAACTTGGAATCTACTCCAGTTTTCTCATCATCTGTGCTGGAGAACAAAGCCCAGTTAGGGAGGTACTGGATGTCACCACACACAGATATGCAAACCAGAACCTTCTTCTACCCCTGAAGATTTCCAAGATTCCCTGGTTACACACATCCGACAGTCTCTGTTACAGCTGCATGTAATAACTCCTGAGCACTTCGCTGTGCTTCTTGGTTACCTGGGAACAGATGGGAATGACTGGAAGAGCAGAATTCCTTGGGGCAGAAGGTGGAAGAGAGATGTGAGAGGAGGGTACACATCAGTAGGGCTGGCTGATCTCCAGGAGATCTCCAGGGCAATGTGGGCTCAGATTTGCTTCAGTTTCCTTGTACCCCTGCTGTGGGAGAAAAGGGCTGTTCAGTGTAAAGTGCATAACCTGTTCACCACTCAGGGCTGGTGCTGGTGCCCTCCCACTGCTCCTGACCAGCTGATCTCACTCTGTCAGGATGTCAGGGCTCTTCAGGAGTTAATTTGTCCTTATATAATATATATTGCCTTGCCGTGCATTTAGTAGGCAATATTTAACCAGGGATGAAAAAGCTGAAGAGGGGAGAATTAAAGAAGAGGGATAATTTACCAAGCTGCTCAGGGTTATGTGGGAAATCTGGGACAGGCTGAAGATGAGATCCCAGGCTTACAGAAATTTGATATCCTGACAGGTGGAAGACAATCTCAATGTCTATTATATCAAAGTTCCTGTTTCCCTTTTGTTTTTTCCCCTCAGACAAGGAATACTGGCTATAGATCTGGGGAGAATTCTTTCACCAAAATATTTATTTAAATGTAAATGCTGATTTGTCTGAAATCCATCATGGGAAAGGAAGTATTTGGCTAAAATTATTGTCTCTTGGTCATTCTGGAAAAACAGCAAAATCATCAGAGTTTTTAGATGCAAGATTTTCAAAATGACAAGTGTTAATTTTGGGATTTGAAACAATGCTTTTTTTTTTTTTTTCTGAAAGAGGAAAGAGAATTATATATAAACTGAATGAAATTTCAAATGTCTGAAGTAGAAACAAAATGTTGACCAATTAGAGAAACTAATTTTCAAATATTTGTGATTATTTTTCCATTTCTGACAGATTTATTTGGAAGACAAATATTTTAGAAATCACTATTTTTGTGGACATGTAAAATGCTTTCATTAAGAGATTAAAAAAAATCAATAAGGATTAAAGAGGAGCAAAATTCAGATCCTTCTGAGCATTCTTCTCTAATTTCACCATTCAAAACAGTGTTTGGCTCTTGTATTTAAGACTGTCTTCTTGTCATGTTAGGGGCCAACCCAACCCAAAGTCATGCTTTGGGTTCTGAAGTTATCTGGATACCCACAAAATCCAGACCCCACAGGCACATTTTGCTGCACAAGTAACATGAAGACTGTTCAAGCAGTATTTCCAATGGCACTATGGTGAAATCAGTGTTGATTTTAATTATGCTTTGGAAGTACTCCATGGATTAGCTCACAAGAAAAAATTGAGGAGTTCAACATTACTTGTACAAGTGTAGGAGATGGAGTCTGACACCACCAGCAAGGAACAGCTCTGCTTGCCAGCTCTGAGCACTTCGAAAGGGCTTCATGACCACTCTGGAACATGAAATAAAGGTCTCAAGTGTGACTGCAAATCTGTTAAGAGTGTACATGTTTCACTATACTTTGGTTATTGTTCCCTGAAGAGAGTGAGAAATCAGGTTCTTTCTCCATGACTTAAGCAACCCTGCTGAAGAAGTAGCACACACTCACTTTTTTTATGAACAGTTGAAATAATGTAAACTCTAGAGAACTTGGAATGCAGAAACTGAACATATCAGAAGTTTTCACACTCCTGGGGAGGAGACTCAAACCTATTTCAAAATATTTTAAAATCTATAAATATCAGATTTAGTGTCATCAAAATTCAAATTGTAGATCCTGAGAGGAAAACGTTGTCATTGTAAATCATGTTTCTTTAACAGTTAATGGCTCAATTTTGCAAGCTCCCCGGATGGAAAAAACTCCTGTTGGAGTAATTCTGAGAAAAATGTTCCAGAATTGGGACCCCACTTGCCTGTAAAGCAAAATAAATACCAATGGCATGAAAAGTAACTATCATTAGTAAAGTAGTTGTTACACCAGGAACCAAATAAATGAGTCCTGAAAAAGAAGTCACAAATTCATAGTTTTAATTGGCTTTGTTTGAATGAAAAGGAGGGGAAGGGAACAGCACATTGTTACAACATTTGGAGGAAGATTCAGTGAAAGTTACCAGTCTGTACAACTACTAACACCATTTCTTTCCTGTTAGATTAAAATGTGTTTAATTTACATTACAACTTATGTATTGGATATTAGCAATGGTGATATTCTGGTTTTAAATTAATGTGATCAAAATGAGTTCATTAAACCACCATCAAAATAAATGTTTGTATAGAAAATATAGAGCAGGTCAAACTGGCTGAAAATGTGTAATGTGGATTAAAGTAGATCCCAGTGCAGTGGATGGCCACTTCTGATCAGGTGCAAGGATTTAAAGCTGTGGTAACTTTAGTTAAGCAATGTGTCTGCCCCTGAGTTATGACAGAATGATTCACACCATCAGTCTGGAGTGGCAGAGGATTCAAACTTCATTTCTTCAGGCTTCATGAACAAATGGCAGAGCTATGAACTAGATCCCATGTAAATAATTAAGCTTAAGCGATTAGAACATTTGTGACATTAGTTATAGATAATTTAGTGTCTATAATCTAATCTGATTTACTAATGAACTCTTGATTTAACATCTCTTGTTATCTGACACGCCTGGCTAAGTATTTCTAAGATTTCTGCTGAAGGAGGGACCAATAAAAATTCACACTGTTGCTCATACTTATGTGCTTGTTTTACAGGCAAACAATTGACATAATCAGCCACTATACTCAGATTTTTTTTTTTTCCTGTGGAGAAGAGACCTTAAGGGTAGTTTCATTGTCTGTCTGAAGAGTTTCTGGTGAAAGAAGATGTGGTCTGACTTTGCCCTTCAGCATGCTCTACCTGTTTGAAGTCTGAACTCAATAGAAAAACAATCTTGAGGTTTCTCTAAGTAACAGTGCTGGAGAACTGGTCCTTGGTCACATCTTGATTTAGTGAGGACATAAGATTGACTAACACAGGTTCTGTTCTGTACTGGACATGTCCAAAAATCTAATTCTGTGAAAATATATCTAATAAGATTCCTAGATAAAGATAGCATCTGCCCAATTTATTTATAAATCAACCAAGGAATCCACATATGTGCTTCTACAATCTATCCTTATAAAAGTATTCAGTAAGTACTTGCAGGGAAGAAAACCCTGCTGAGCTAGTTAATCATTATTTTGAGAGCAAAGAAAAAGGGAGAGCTAAACTATAATTATAACCTTGGTGATAATGTATGTAGGAATCTTTCTTAATCCAGGCTAATCTTGTTCCATGTTCTTGCCTACTATAAAAATCTGAACGATTTTTGACAAGATCCAAAGTTTTGTCAGTTGTTAAGAATTAATTGAAAAAATTACTAGAGCACAGCAGCCATTTCAAAGGGACTGACCCAGAACCAATTAGAATTTTGTAACAATTGACCATTCACCACAAAACAGTTATCATGAGCTTTGGCCTCTGAAGTGTGGTGTTGGGGGTGGGGGAGAATCAGATTAAAGAAACTTTAATTTTTCCCCCTTTAACTAAAATATCGTTAGTAGCAGCTTTCTCAACACAGCTATCAATCAACTTATCTGGGTTTTAAAGGCTGTGCTCAGCTTGCAGGAACAGTGGTACAGAGTATAATGGATGCTTATCCCCTGGCTTTAGATGATACACAATATAGGTTACTATCTTGAAAAAACAGGTCAGACATAGGAACATTCTTTATCAAATTGCTGTTGACAGCCCAAACAAGAGATTGAAGAACACCACAAAAAGGTTCTTTCATCTAAAGACAACAGAGTTTATAATTGGTCATTCTTTCGTCCTTCATCCTCTCCTCAGCAGGAAAAAGAAAATTCCTAGTGCAGTTTCTTGAACATGGTCAGCACGAGGGTAGGCTGGTGTACACTGAGAAATAGGTTCAGTGTTCAGTCTTTTCTCTTAATGTTCCAGCTACTGATTGGGCAGGAAGAGCCAACAGTGGCCTTAAATTTTGAAAAGGAATGAGAACAAGGTACAACTTTGTGCAGGATTATCAGTATTTTGGGAACAACAAATATGTGGTTGCTTTGAAACAGGAAATAAAATCAAAGGCATAAGTATTTGCCAGATTATTCTATAAAATATGTAATATTCTGTCTCCTGACTTGAGTCCAAAGAAAATATATTTAGTAGGTACACAACATAGAAATACGTTGTATACGTGAATAGAAATTAAGTACATAGAAATATGTGTGTGATCATATCATATGTTTTACTATATACTGCATATGTGTACACATATAAGTATAAAAACATGAAAATATTAGACAGCCTAAAAAGGATGCTAGAGTCAAATATTTAGCATTGAAGACTTTTTCCAGAGGATTACTATATTTAAGATGAAAAAGAAAAGTTTATTCTGATTTTCTGCCTGTTTCAGGCTGTTAAATTTCACCCAGTTAACTCTCATTTAAGTTGCCTTGGACTGGTGATGCATATTTCCAGGAGATTTTTGCAAACTTAAGTCGAAAATACCAGAGACTGAAACTTTACTGTCCCCTTTGGTGTTTCCCTCTACCAGCCAATCCTTCACTAAGAATAGCTAAAAAAAAAAAAAAAAAAGAGATCAGAGCAATTAAATCACTGTCCCACAAACACTTACACTTTTGCTTTCCCTGACACATGTGAGTAGCTCCACTGAACTCAATATAAAGAGAAATCAATAGAACTGGTCATGTGTAACAAGTTAAATATATGAATTAGTGGGTTTAGATTTAAAGCCTAAAATTGGCTTGGAAAAGTCTACAATAACATTTTTACATATTTTATAAATGAAATTCATCCAAGAGGTTCGTGGAGTGTGTGAATAGATCCAACCATTACCCTACAAAAAAGCTCAGCTCTGACCATATTTCTTTAGCCCTGGATCAGTGTTCTAAATGGCAATAGCAAAAAAAAAAAGCCCAAACTGCACAAGATAATGATCCATATGGGTCTGTAAGCATGCTTCCCAAAAGGAGCAGCAACCATAATGTTCAAATGCCAGCTAGAAAGGCAAAGTCCCTCAACTAGGTTATACACCTACCTAAAGTACCTGTCCAGGAGCTGAGTTTTATTTGTAGCAGGCACAGGATAAAAACACCTGTTACAAGATTTAGAGAGAGGAAAAGGCTGTTGTGTGCTTTTAAAGAACATATAAAGGCCTTTGCTGGCAAAGGGTCCTCTGCAGGGAAACTTCTTGGGTTGGAAGCACAGGACTGCACAGTCTCCTTGTTTTTGAAGGTAAGAAAACCAAGTCCTGGATGATGGGAAGTTTCCTGATGGAGACTCTTTTTTTAGGGTGACTTGTAGTATGAGGTCTTCCCATCTTTCAGCTGGAGGTTGATAATGGGAGTTGCTACATGGGAATAGCTAAATAGAGAAAGTTTGTGACAAATCAAGGAGTCTAAATGTGCTTTACTTCTTTGGGGTTTTGCATACAACTTGGGAAATTTGCAGACAGTGTTCTACATTGTTTTTCTGGATGTGGCTTTGAGTAAAATCATTCTAAGATAGTAATGAATCCTATCATTTCCTTCCTATGAAATTCGGGGTGTTTAAAAGTGGGAGAGGGGATGGAATTTCATTTGAAGTAAAGCTTTGACTGTTTTTAGTGGCACAGCACTGGCCAAACATCCTAATGGAGCAGGAGGAAAGGAGATTTGCAGAACAAGGACCTCTTGGCTCCCTTGCTTATCCAGAGAAACAATGTGGGAGTCTCACTTGAGCTTGATTTCTAGATGAACATAATTCCAATCACTTCAGTGGATTTATTTCCAATTCATTTAATGTCATGGTGAAAAGAAACAGACACAAAGTTTGCTTTGGCACAGCACATTGTGTTGCGTCACTGTCTAGCAAGCTTCCCATTGCATGTTTTTTTCAAAAGAATGCATCTGCCAGCCCAGGACAAACAAAAATAACTTCCATGTGTCTTATGTTAAAGCTGAATGAGAAACGTGATGCTACATCAGTGTTGTCCATTCAGGACTTAAAGCCCTATTGCCTCATAAAAGATAACAGAGGCACTATATGCAAAGTTTTTCCTTTCCATGTTAAACCATAAAGGTTTGAATCAAATCCTGAAAAGCTTCCATTCAGATAATTTTTATTTTTGCCTGGCATCAAGACCCTTTTGTGCCATTTTGTCATACTCCTCTGCACAGCATAGTCAGTCTTGGAATAATTTCTGGCCTTATTTTAATGATAATAACTTGGTGGCAGTTAATTACACAAATCCTGAAAATCTCAGTTTGTATGCAGTCTGGAAAACCCACAATGCTCCAGAGGTTGTGCAGACTCCCTAGAGATCTTTCTATGACTTAAATGTTTATTTCTCCTTCTTTTTCTTTCTATCTGATCTGCTTCACACATTTATCCACTAAGTCTTTGGTTTTGCATTGCTCTACTCATTCTTAAGTCTTAAAGCCATTGGATGCTCTCAGTCAAGTTCTCTAGAAAAAGTTCTATTGTGTTCCTATGCTGGGAGCAGAGTGCAGTTTGCAGGATTCCCTGATTTTGCTCTCAGACTATTCAGCCTTGTTAGTCCTGCCTTGAGCTCCCTCTCCCTCTGTGTGAACTGGACTGTGAGCTCTGAGACAGGCCAGTAGCTGCTTCCATGCAAGTGTTTCAACTGGAAAATTGGTTCAAAACTCAACCTGCCACAATCAAATGTGTTTTGCTTGGCTAATTTGTCATCTGTGATGATATCAATGAAGTGATAGCTTGGTGGCAGTCTAAAACAGATTTTACTGTTCATCACTGTTGATCTAAATAAGTGAGAAAAATAGCGTGTTTTCCCTAATCCATAAAGGGATGGGAAACAAAACAAATTTCTATGAAAACTAAGAGCTGAAACAAGCCCAGTGAATAAAAAGTTGTGTCTCAATCCCCAACCCACCCTCATCCTTATGATTGTCACCTGTAGGTAACTTTTTTGTTTTTCATGACTGCAGGAACAGACTCTTAATTCGGATTCCCATTCAGACTTGCCTCCCATTTTCTGTGATTTATTATTCACCAGAAAGATGAGAGGCTGCAAGGGCCCATGTATCCCATGACAAGCTGATGCTGTTGTGACTCCTCACTATGTCACACTTCATGTCAGGGAGCAGATAAGGGCCTGAGGAAACACAAAACAATTTATCCATTACTCAAAAGCTACAGTCTCTGTCTCACACTATCATTTCCTTATACACCTAGAAGCTTTCCCTAGTGCTATTTTTTTCTCATGTTTGCCAGCTAAAATGGATGTTTTAGAGCCTTCATTAGCTTCTTTTAATTACAGACCTACCATCTGTAATGCTGAGTGTAATGGCAATAGCACCAGGGAATGAAATATATATTCCTTATTCTGTTATTCTAAGGAAGTGATAAAATAGATAAGGCTTGTGAGCTGGTGCAAGTTGTAGCTGGCACTGTTGCCCTTCCTTCTATAACATTTTATTTTATTGTGATTATTACTGAGTTTATATTATTTAGCAGTGCATGATAGAATTTTTTCCCATCTGACTGTTTCTGCAGGTTTGAGTTATGGGATGGACTTTTAATGTATATTTACCACAATGTCTTCTTTATGTACTTCCAGTTGTAGCAGAGAGCAACTCACAAATAACTCCTGAGAGTTTGCCATCTCTTTTCTATAAGAAGAATGTCTCGAAAGAGACAGTGATTGCCCCAATATTCATTGTGAGAAATCAGCAATTCCCACCTAAATAAACTGTGTTTGGAGGTTTTCAGCTCATGCATTTTTTTCAGCCCACATGCACACAAGAATTCTCCACACAAGAATTTTCCATGGGAGTTGTTGATCAGTGGTAATTGCTCAGGTAAATAATGTATTATTGAGCCCATGGCTATGTATGCCAGTGAAGATTTATGAATGCAAACAGGGAATGTGGCTCCTGCCAGCACTCGTGGTGAGCCTCAGCATTTGTTTTCTTCCAGAGTGTCTGTGCTTATGGAACATGAAGGCATGGATCAATTCTGAAATATCTGGATACAAACACAAGAATTTCCTACAGGCCAAGTGAATCAGTGCAGTGATTGGAGTCACAGAACAGCAATGAAGGTTTGCCTTGGATGGTCAGCTGCAGGGGAAACATTGCTGCTGGAGAGATGATAACTAGATGAAAATTGTGATCATACTCTGGACTTAATGCTTGCTCAGAACCCAAGGAAACAACAGTAGAAAAAAATGCTGAAATGTCACCACCAAGGAAAGGAAATATAAAATTAAGCAGAAAGGAAGCCAACAGATAAATGCACTCTTACCCAGAATATGAAACATTCTGCAAATAACTATAAAGCTGTGGTGTGAAGCATGGATATTGCTAAGAATATTTTGAAATATCTGAAAGTGGAAATTAACAATGACAATGTTAAATTTTGCAGCATGCTAAGACCCCTGCCGAGGTGCTGAGCACTCCTAACTCCTTAACTTGATTTACTCAAACTGTCCTAGGTATATTTAGAAATTCACTGCCTCAGATTCCCACAATGTCCGCACTCAGCTCATTGTTAGGTCTGTAGCAGAGGTAGAGACAGCAGAACTAATAGCAAGTTTGGATGTAAGGGGTTTTCCTTCCAGTTGATTTTTTAATCCATGATAAATACAAACACTGAATACTCTGAAGATTTTCTGTGCCAAGAGGGAGAAAGGTATGATTTGGCAGATGTCACAGAGCTCTGGAGGTGGGAGGCTGGCTGCAAGATCTGTTCTTGCTCATGACTCTCTGCCTGCTGTGGGGAAGGAGGAGGAATTGCTTGGGTCCTCACCTGCCTGTCCACAGGTGAACAGGCTCCCCATAGCAGCCCTCTGAAGAACCCCTCAGACACTGAGGACAAGCTTTCTAAAGTACTTGGACCTCTGCTCATGCTCCCCTCCTGACTTCAGCCTGAATGCCTGGTGTGAAGTACCCCTCATATGCATTATGGCTGGACTACAGTTGCAGAAATCACAAAATAAATATGTTTGCCTCAAATCAAAATTTAAGCTGGAGTCCATTATAACAGACAGATTAGAGAGGGGAACCAAAAAGGCAGCTTTGAAGAGCTAGGACAGAGCAAATGTCTCATATTTTGGTTGCTTGCAGCAACAGCAGCAGACTGTTTGTTCCTTAGTGTAGGATGAGGTAACCCCAGCACTCAGCTGGGTCTCCATGGCCACCCACACAAACAGATTCAGGATCTGGGGTGAAGTTATGGAGTTATGGGGGAAAGAAAAGGCAGGAGCACATGTGGCCAACCTGGAGCTTAGAAAGTGAGGTCACAGTGTTGAATGGAGAACATAGAAATTGATTCTCTTCAATGACATGCTGTTTTCCAGGTGAAAATATTAGACTGCTTGAAACTGCTATTCCTTGTATTTTCCCCTCAAAAAAGTGAATTTTATGCACTATAAATATGAGGAGAGAGCTCTATAACTACTTTTTATTTTTGATTGAAGTAAAATGAGTTTGGGTTGAATAAGAACAAGAAAAATATTTTTCCATTCAGTCTGGATATCTGCAGAAAGAAAATTTAAATAAAATAGAACTTTTTTCCCCTGAGAAATGTTTCAGTCAAAATAATTGAGATCAAAAGTTTGGTGCATCACTGACATAAACCAAGAAATGTTTGTCTTAGAAACTCAGAAGGTGACTCAGCTCTATTTTCCTCATCCAAATTAAAATCTGTTGCACCTGGGCTTCTTCCTTTACTTGGCACAAAAGGCATAGCTGTAAGCACTTTGACAATATAAATGCAATGAATTATGGATTTATCATGTCATAGTTAGGAAATCTACTTATAGGTACACTCGGGTCATTTGGCATCAGGTCTGAGCTGAGGGGTTTAATGAGAATTAGGAGGCTCTTTAAAAGGTTGAGTCACCTTGGATGATGCATCAGTTTAAGTAATACTTTTTGTCAATATCATAAGAAAAAATAAATAAGTTGATCCTTCAGCAATTATTTTTGGCATAAAGGAGAAAAGAATATTAGTACTTGTGTAGCTGCAGTTCTGCCTGTCCTTGGGGCACCTCTCCAATGGGACGTGGTGGTGGGAACACCTCTCACAGCCCTTGCTTCAGGAAGAGCAGCTAAAACAAACATTCTGGGTGTCTGCCTCACACCACAATGTTGAACAACTATAAATATCTTTGATGTGCTTCTATGAGTCCCTTGGATCCTGTGTCTTTCTGGAAGCTCACTCCACTCTGTCCCTGGAGCCTGCACCAGCACTGGAAGGGCCAGGACCTCTGCTCCAGTGTTGTTCTGCTTCTTTCAGCAATCCTAGAAACCTGTCCTTTGGGATGTTCTGAGATTAAAGAAGTCTTTCACACTGAATTGCAGCTACTTTCTCACTGTACTGCAGCTACTTTCTCTGGTTTCTCCTTCAGCAGGAATATGTTAAAAGGCATTCATGGAAAGCAACTTGGAAAAAGCCCCAGAAGAAATATAACTGCCTGTTAGGAACATTTTTACAGAACATGAACTTGCACATTTTTGAATGGTCTGGTCAGCACATGAATGGCAAAAAATGTGGACTTGCTCCCATATTTTCTCACTGTGTCTTAACTAGGCAACATAATTTGCTCAAATGAAGTTTTCCATCACTCTCCCAGCACTGTGTTATCTGCTGTTTTTTTCTTTTGCACCTGTTTTTTTTCTGTTTAGCTGGTATATGGTCAGGCTGGATGTGTTCAAGCACAGGAGAAGGCAATGCAAAACAGCCAGTTATATGGTTGCATGATATTACTAGTTTCCAGATTTCTTGAATGTGTCAAAGCTATGAAGGGTCTGAACTCTTAAACTACCCTGCCAGTGGGTACCAGAAGAGAGAGCTTCAGGAAGCAATGGCTCCCTTCAATACTGTGGTTTGAACTAACATCCCTATGTACTGGATTTGTCTTTCTTTTCCAAATAAAATAGTTTAAATCCAATAAAATACAATCTAAACTTAAAAAAAAATAAAATTCAGGTAAATTTTTCATGTGAATGAAATATCTGGGTTCTTCATGTTAGGGAAATAGCTGATTAAGGCAATCTACTTCCCCTTTTGCCTTAATCAGCTCAATGTGCATAAAAAGTCATCTGATACACGAACCTGCCAACTTTGGCTATTATTTACTTTTCTGGTGGAATTAGTGGGCACCTCAGAGATCTGAGAAAGGTTTCAGTGAAATCAGCAGAATTAAATATCCTCTGGTATTTTAATCTAGCTGTGGTGACCACTCTGTGGATTTCAAGCTCCATATTCTGCTTCTTGGAGGCAACAAATATAAATACATCTTGTCTGAACCTGGGTGCAGAATGTGGTCCTGATGCACTCTCACCTTTCAAAGAGAATCCTTCCCATCAGCTTCGTTCCTGCTCAAATCTTGCAAAGCAGGTGAGTATTCATGATCTATTTTTTACCTTCCTGCTGTGCCTAAAGGAAAGAGGAAAAGAGCTCTGGCTGTGCCTTATTTTCTTACCTTCTTGCTTTCTGAAGCCCTGAACCAGCAGGCTTCCCCATAATTTCCAGGGGAAACACTCTCCACAAAGCTGCACAGCCTGCAATGCCAGCTGTGAGCCCAGAGCAACGCTCGGAGGTGAAGGGAGACAAAGATGGTGCCTTTCCTAATGAGCTTCCATTAATGGATAATTTATAGTGTGGATAATGAAAATATTGATTTGGGCTCTTTAACTCTGAAATATTGCATTTAGCTTGAGGCAATAAAGACTGTTTGTTATAGTGAAGATAATGATGCTGTGGAAGCAGCAATGCTTTTTGTCATCTATGGGTTTCCACACAAAATAGGGAAAAAGCATTTGCAAAAATCATGAAGTTATTAAGGGCAAGGGATTGATTTTCGTAAGTGAGTAATGATGGTATTTTTAGAGAAATCCCTTACTCAGTGGCATTTAAGGATAGGAACTGTGTCTCAGACACATGGCAGTCCTGAGCATCAAGGCCATAGGTGGTGGCACAGATATCCTCTGGTGAAGGCTGGCCTCTCATTTGGAAGAATCATTTCCATTTGCAGATATCCTGATTTGGAAATGAATGTTAGGAGATGAGGAGTCTCCAGAGTCTCAGCCTTGTGCCTACAAGCTGACAGATGGCTTTGCCAGGCACTTCAGTCTCTGACTGTGCAAAAATGGGGTGTGCCATAAGCTCAAATGCAGGCTGCTGTCTTTGGAAAAATGGATCTTCTGCTCCTGTTTGCCAAAGAGCCGAGATTACATCTCCAATTTATCTCAAAAGGCTGCTGGGAAAGTGCATCCAGTGGTGTCTGTAAAATGATATTACTGAATTGAAGCAGCTACAGTTTGCATTGAAGAGAAATGCTTCTATGAAACTTACTGATTTTTTCAGAAGATGAATATGAGTTCTCAGGATTTTCTCTTCATGACATATAACTTACTGATCAGTCTTTTTCTGCAGTTTCTAGAGCATTCAACAGCTTCTCATGGCTTGTATGTGAAGTGCTGCAGCATCTGACACTGCTATGGTCCCACACTGGTGGAGAATGCTGAAGCACACTGTACACAGATAGAAATAGTGCTGGCTATTAAATGGGAATAGCTAGATCTATTTCCATCATTCAGTCTCCTAAAGTTTTGACAGCTTGATCAAAGTAATGAACACAAAAGTGACAGACATATTGGTTCACTAATATTAGGTTACCAATCTTTGCCTTGAACCCCCATTAACGCTTCTTCCCTTGCCTGCTAATGTGAGGATAACAGATAGCAGCCAGACTTTCTGGCTCTACCCATGTGCAAAACTTCTAAACATTGGGCCATTTTTGTCTCCCACTGCACTTTGCTATAAAACCACAAGGTTAACATGACCTTCTGGCCCGTTCCGTTTTGTGTCTTGTGTTGAGTCGAGCTTTGTTAGGGACAAAAATCTATGTTATATTCCATCTGATCAAAGTAATTCATGCCATCTGTAGTCATTTAGCAATATCTAAGACTAGAGAGCATTACAGTGGTATTTTGTACATAGTATTGATTGCCTTCATTTGTAGCTCTTACAGACACTATTCAGTTTTAAGTTGAGCATCAGATTTCCCATCTGCAATCTCCAGGTGCTTTCTTTCCCACCCTCCTCCTTACACAGAAGCTTTCAAAGACTCTGAACGATCTGCCTTTAAAATGATTGAAATACTGTTGCATATTATACATTGCACTTATCTTTTCATAATTTCTTCTGTTATATTGGTTAGTTTCCCAATGTCCTCAGTGGAGAAATGTGTTTAAATCTATGATTATATTAATGTCTCCAGATCTCTTTGTGCTTGGTTGCTATTTTTAGCAGTAGCTGTACATTTTGCATCACTGGAGAGTGTTGTTATGGAGGAGATCCCTATTAGTTTAGCTCTGTGTTTTTGTTCTGCTTGTGTTCAGCTCCTGCTTCAGAGCTGGCAGCATGGTCACAGACCTGTCTACTTGCATCTTGGTATGAGTAGGTGCTCAAAGCCAGCCTAACTGACAAGTAATTAGATGAGCTCTGGCCATGGAAATACATGTCAGTGGTAAAGGAAAAATTACTGAAGCATGGGGTATTTTCAGCAAGCACGGATTTTGCACTTCATGTATACTTCAATATACCAGGTGAAAATGTAAAGTGGTTAAGCCTAAGAAGATGAAACCAATTGGTTTTGTTAGAATTAGTTCAAAAGGAAAAAAATGTCATATCATTGAAAAGATATTAATTAACATTATTGTTTCTGCCTGCTACCATTTAGCAGAAACTTCTGCAAGGGTTAATCAGATTGTGGCTCAGCAAAGCATTTAAGCACAAAATCAGGTTAAGACCTGTGGATAGATGCATTTATCTTCTGAAAAGCAGACCATCACCCACAACAAGAGAAAACATGTTTGATCCATTAATGTCTGTTTAAAGTTACAAAATATCTAGATAAATCTGTCATGAAAGCTTGGAATGGCAGCATCCACGTAATCATACAGGATTTCTATCACTGACACTGAGAGTGAGTTTCTGAGCCAGCAAAGACTTGGAAGGTGCTACTGTGAGAGCTACTGCACAAAACCAGGGGAAAACAGAAACAATCCCCAACAGGAACAGGAACAAGCGGATGTCCTCAAAATGCTTCAGAATGTTAACAGCCCTGTCCTTCCAAACCAGTGAAAGGAATACACTTTGGGGTAGTAGCTTTTTATTTATAAAATCATATCATAGAACCATAGAAAGGCTTGGGTTAGAAGGGTCATTAAGGTTTGCCCAGTCCCAACCCTCCTGCCATGGACAGGATGCCATCCTCTAGAGCAGTTTGCTCAAGGCCCCACCCAACCTGACCTTGAACACTTTCAGGGAAGGAGCACCACACTTCTCTGGGCAACACATTTGAGTGCCTCACCATGCTCTGAATGAAGAATTTCTTTCTGACATCTAATCTAAACCTCTCCTCTTTTAAACCATATCCTCTTGTAGTGCCTGCATGCACCTTGCAAGCTGCAGTGCTCTGTCCCTGGGGAGAGAGCAGAAATGGAAGGTGCCTGTTCTCTCCGTGTGTTGGGCAGATGTGAGAGGGTAACCATGTCTGTAAATCTGCTGCCTCTAATGTGACCCTGGGGAGCATCTTCTGGAGCATCTGCAGAAGACCCCATCCAGAAATGAACCATGGATGTTGTGCAGAGTCTGCTCCTATCCCTGGCTCCTTGCTGCCATGCATGGCTGATTAAAAACCTGCTGGAGTACGAAGCAGAAATGGCTAGATCTCTATTTTTAATGGCTTGAATGAACTTCAGACTTAAACAGCTTAATTTTCAGAAAAAGATGAAAAATCATCTAAAAGATTTAGTGTAGATTTGATTTATTAATTATTAGACACCTCGCCTGCAAAATGAAATTTAATGCAGGCAGCACTCAGCTGGGATGAGCTGTTTGGGTAAAAGCTGTATCTGGATAACAGCAGAGTTGTTCTCATTGCTGTTCTTTAAAGGGTTTTGGATGGCAGAAGAGCAACTTTGCAGCAATAAGTCATTGCTACTAGTATGTGTTTTAATAACCTTTAATATAATAATGACAAACCCAGGAAACAGATCTTCAAATGCCAATGAAAGGATTGATTATTTCCATAGGTCTACTCTGTAAAGAATAAAAATGCATAGGAAAGATTTGCGAGAGACTATTCCCTGCAAACACACAAAATTTATCAAGGAATGCCTAAAGAAAAACAAGCAACTATTTTGATATAATTGATTTCAATAAAATGTAAATCATTGCAGAAACATAAATGTCTTCCATTTTTTCCCTGTTTCTTCCTGAATAAATGAGTCCACATTTCCCCAATAAAATCCTTCACAACCACAGTTCCCATATGTAGGGCAGTACTTATATAGTGATATGATTGCTCATCACTTGGATTGCTCACACTTCCCCTCTGTTGAACACCAGAAACAGACTACTCTAAAAAGCATTAAAAACAAATGGCTGCCCCACTTCTAGGGCAGGTTCATTCAGTGAAAGAGAGATATTGAACATGTTAAGAAAGTTATCTTCAAAAAAAAAAAAGACCCTAAACCATTTCACAAGTATTGCTGCTTTGCTGAACATGAATCTTTGGCTTAGAATCACCACCCCTGGAAGTGTTCAAGAAAAGACTGGATGTGACATTTTAGTGCTATGGTCTAGTTGACAAGGGGGTGATCAGACAAAGGATGGACTTGATGATCTTGGAGGTCTTTTCCAACCCCCAGTGATTCTGTGACTTTGCAGCAGAATTGCACAGTTTTATCCCAAGAAGGGTTCACTGGTTGGCTCATCCATGAAAAGCAAGATCTGCGCAGTGTCACAGGGCAAGAGAAAGAAATGAAACCTCAGTGCTGCAAGTGAGACAGGAAAACAAAGTGTCTGTGCTCACCTGCCAACTTCCACACTACCAGGCTGTTTGTTTAGGGGCTTTGTGACTGTTGGAAAACATGAAAGATAACATTACCAAACCTAAAAAAAAAAATTATTTTTTTTAAAGATGGAAATGTGAAGGCGCAAATTGGGAAGTAACTTGTGAACAACTTGAAAAAAATTAATAATACAGGCATTACATTGGAAAGCTTCCTGTGGAATGATTTTGTATGCACTGCTGTGATAGAACAAAGTGCAGTTTTTGGTCAGGAGTGTTGAAATGCAGCTCCATGCCAGGGAATTTTGGAGGATGAATGAATGCCTTGGTCTGCAGCAGATTTGCTCAGTACTTTTGCATTCCTCAAACCTTGTATCAAAACAGATGATTGAGATCAAGAATTTCTCATTGAGGAACTTTCCAGAGGCCTTCCAGTGGAGTGTCACAGTAGTTGAAATGTCCAGAAGAGATGTTTGAAATGTGGAGCCAAGTTCAAGGTATCTCCAGACATGGGATGGGCATTTGCAAGGCTTCAAGCACAGGGAACTGGCCTTGGGAATGCTTTCCACAGTGTAATAAAATGTCAAAAAAATCACCACTGAAGTAGATCTATTGTCTATTTGGTAATATGTGTGATCTAATAAAAACACCTGAAAGAATTAGGACTAGAGGAAAAAAAAAGTGCCATAAATTATGAAAGTCTCTGTTAAAATCTAGAGCCATTTGATAATTTCCATAATTCTGTCACTGTCAGCTGAGGGTCTTGTCCTTGGAGTCAGGGCCCTTGGTAGAAAAACCTCATGGCCCTGTATTACACTGCATTTTACATTGGTCCTAACAGAGATAGAATTATGCCACCAGTGCCTCGTTTATCCTGGTAGTTATATTGTTATGGTAATATGTGGTATTTCTGTTTTTCTGCAGAGTGAGGTTTCTGTGAGCAGATATTAAAAGAAAAATAGCCAGAAAAATAGTGAGTCTCTGCTTCCCAGGGCTCCTGTATGTTTGTGTAAAACATTTATGGATAGTGTGAGGGACAATGCAGTCCAGACCCAGAACTTTAAGAAGTTTATCACCTCTTGGAACAGACAAAAACAATGGGGGAGGGTAGTTTTTCTCTTTACATTCCTTGATTCTGAGTCTTATATTAATCTTTGGCTAGTTCCCACAACAAAACTTCAGTGCTATGATTATAATCACTCCACACTGACATTAATGTCAAATTAGGGAGGAATTCTTTGTGGTGTGCCCAGAATTGAACATCATGATTGCATGCTTCATCATCCAGACTATGAGAGGGAGTGGCACATTTGAAAATACAGACAGATAAAATGGATGGAAATGACAGTCTGTAACTCTGGGAAGAAAATAGGGGTGCAGACTAAAGGTACCCTCTGAATTAAACAAGTTGGTTCCATGCTGTTGACCTACCTGCAATTGTAATTTTACCAAGCATTAGAAGAACAAAAGAAACCACCAAAGAAAATAGCATTCATCTGCCATCTAGTACTTTTTAGGACATGGAAAGAGGTCATCTGCTTTCACTTCACTATTCCTTGTTTGTAATCATTGAGGGATTTTTAAGGATCTGGCTGAGAGCCAGTTTTCCAACAAAATGAGAAATGAGGGCAATTAAAAAATGGAAGCAGATGATTGCCTGTATATTAAAAATCAAAGGAAATTGAGAACCTCATCTTTGAACAATAAGAAATATTTTGGCCCAGAGTGTGGTATTTAGCTTGGTGGAGACAAAAAGCCACTTCATCAATATTAGCTCAGTGCAGTGCTTTTGGCAAAGACTTAACAACTTATCAGCTGTTATCCTCTGTGGAGCTGGGGGGAAGGAGACATTCCTCTCAGGATACAAATTCATTTCT
Source organism: Peucedramus taeniatus (assembly GCA_013400575.1). Taxonomy (NCBI): domain Eukaryota; kingdom Metazoa; phylum Chordata; class Aves; order Passeriformes; family Fringillidae; genus Peucedramus; species Peucedramus taeniatus. Next base: position 23,510 of record WBNO01010571.1, read on the forward strand.
GCATTGCTGTAATACAAGTCCTCTCCTTCTGATCTGTTTTCCATCGTTTCTCCTATTGACTGGTTAGAAATTGAGATGTGTGTAATAGGATAAAACATGGCATTGAACTTCAGGCCTTTTCACCAGTTGCTTCAACCATTTGGATTCTGAGACTGGTTCTTAGAGGCACATTTTTGTACTGACACATGTATATAAATGACCCTTAGCACTGGAGGGAAGGGGGTTACAAACAGTGCTCTTTAAAAATCTGGCCACACACTCATTATATTCACTGTACTTGGCATCATGTCACTTGTGATCTAGTGGGCTCCATTCAACTTCCATCCTAAGGCCTCTGTGTAAAGAGTCACTGTGATTGTTTTTAATGCTGTGGCAGGAACAGATGGCAAACATATTTTAGAGTGCTAAAAATATGGAAGGGCAGTAGAAATCTACATGGCAGACATCTATTAAGCACCCACAGCTGTGACCAATTTTTTTTTAATAATAATAATAGATATAATATATGCAAGCCCAGTCCCTAAAAGGAAAATCTCCCTTGAAATCAGTTGGCATTTTGGATTTGCCCGGGTTACAGCAAAGGACAGGATAAACTCCCACTTGTAGTTTCCAGTTTGTCTCAGTCATACTAATGAAAAGGAACAAGTGAGTGTGGAGAGGGACAGCTGAACCCCGAGTCAGTGTGGCAGAGCAGCATGCAGAGGGCAGCCCCTATAGATCACTGTCTCACAGGCACTGTGATCATCACTCTGAATGGGCTCCTATCACAAGATTTTTACAGCCTTCACAGATGTTTCAAGTTTCTGTCCGTCTATCACACTGTGGGAGGATGATTTCTCTCAGAAGATGCCCTGTGGCTCAAGCAGCAATCCCTACTCGGAGCTGTCAGGCTGAAAAGGCTAACGCCCATCCGCTCTGTCACATGCTGTAATCTCAACAGTGCCAAGACTGAAACACACAGAAAAATGCAGGATGCTTCTTAATGAGTTGCTTGTCACAGGCTAATGACAAAGCTGAAGGAGGAGCCTCAAGGCCAGAGCTTGGTTCTTAAATTTTGCTGAGGAGCTGTTTTCTAGGAGCCTAAGGAAAGCCATTAAGAAAGAGGAGCACTGTGCCAGTGAGAGAAAGGTTATTCTCAGCAAAGAGGGTGTAGGGGGTGCCTCTCCTGTTCTCCCCAGTGCTGGCATCTGGTGGCTGGTGACTCATTTCTGAGTGACAGCAGCACCCAGGCAAGCCCATCTCTTCTCCCTGTGGCTTGGCCCTGGGGGTGCCAGCCTCTCTGCCTTTGCACAGCATTGCTGCCAAAGGTGCTGGTGCAAAATCAGAACAGCCTGGGGCATGGGGCAGGTCAGTCAGCCCACAGGACTGTGTGGTGGGCAGGCTGCTTCCCACAGGGGTTAGGAGGCAGCATTGGCTCTTAAGAATCTTAATCCTAATGCCCTGGGAGCTCTCTGCCCCATAGCACACATAGTGCTCTGCTTGACTTGCTCAGCCCTAAAAAGTCCTCCCAAAGCTTTGTCCCTAGCAGTGCCTACTCCTAGTTGTGCAGCAGGAAACACCAAGAGGAGATCTTCTGGCCATGGCTTCCTACTGGCAGCTCATAGCACTCAGGTTTTTTGGGTGTCTGAGGAACAGCTGTATCCAAATTCTGTCCTCCCAAAGCAGGGCAGAGGGGCAACTGCCCCAACAGCCAGTGCACTGCCCCAGGATGGTGCAGCTCACTGGGAAACCTCAGTGGAGGAATAGCACCTCTGTAAGTTCACAGGGTCTAATGCATGAGGTGCCTGATGCAGGTCTGATATGGTCTAATGCATCTGTGTCCTCAGAGATGGAGGAGGACTGCTGGAAAAGGTTTTGGAAATACTCCTATGGATGCTTTCAATTTGATGTGTATTGTCACCCAGGTCAGCCCCTAAAGGCAGTGATTTCCTCACAAGCAGGATTGATGCTCAAAACTCCACCCCACTGTGCTGAAGGCATCCCCTGGGGAAGGAGTGGAAGATGTGGGACCCCACCTGTGCTGCCCCAGCACACTCAGGACACTGCTGCAGGCTGCATTATGCCTGCCACAGATGTGCCATGGCTGTCTGAGAGTTTGGACCCTTCTAAAGTAGAACCCCTTGTTTTTATGGGCCAATATTTGATGTGTTTGTGTTAGTACTCTTAAAAACTGAGGCATCAAAAACTTTTGAAATTCTGGCCTTTTTGGTCTTTAATATCACATTCAGAGTTTCTTTCATGTTACATGTTCTTCATGGGGAACCAACAGATATTTTAAATTAATTTCCTCTGTAGAAAATCAAGTCAGGAATGCTTTTTTTTTTTTTTTTTTTTTTTTTTTTTTTTTTTTTTTTTTTCTGTGCAAGAAGTAAAGAGGACAGGATACAAAGAGGAGGAAGACTTCAAGGGGAAAAAGTTCTGAGCTTGGTGTGCCAGACTGGAGCTTCCAATGGCAGCTGCCTGTTGCTCACAGACACACACACACACACACATGTGCATACATCTCAGGCCTGGTTTAGTTTGGCTCAGCCAGTAGATCCCAAAATGTACTTGAGGAACCCTCCCCAAACACAAACATGCTCTTATCAAAGCAGAAAGCAGAATGCCTAGCCCAGGAAAAACTGCACAGCTATGAACAAGTTATTTATAAGCAGTCTGAGCTAACAGCTAACATGTGGCTGGCTTTGGCCCAGGGATGCTTGCTGGTCTTGGGCAAGGAATTGTGTGAGTTAGACCTCAACATCCTGCCATGTCTGGAGCAGGAGTCTCACTGTGCCTGGTGGCACAGCAGGTGATGGTGGGCAGGACAGGCAGGCTGCTGGTGCTCTGTGTGTGATGGCTGGAAGGTCCAAGGAAGCTGGAGGGCTGTGACTCCCAGCAGGGCAAACATGAGCCCTGCTCAGAAACACAGAGGAGTGAAGTGATATAATTAATAGCTATGCTACCCTAAGTCTTCAAGTATAATTATTATGAGAGCTACTCTAAGGCTTCAGTGGTATAATGTTAAAATGAAAAAGTAATAATAATAGAGATGCACTAATCTAGCCAAAGGCAAAATATAAACAATTTATGCTACAACTATTTCCAGTACAAGATTTTCTTCTACCTTTAGGCTCTGTTCTGCAAACACTTGACATAAGTATTTAATTTTGCATAGACATATAGTTCCACTGAATTTGGGGAGGTGTTTAAAATGAGCAAGTAAGACACTGGCTTCACTAAGAATGTCTTGCTGTACAGTAACACAAAATCATGGGCAGGTAATCTTCCTTTTCAGCTGATAGAGCTGTGGTGGAATAAAGCATTTAGCATCAAAATGCCAATAGAGTAAATACAGCTCTCAAAGCCAGACAAGCTCAGTCACAAAGGCAACTACTGCTGGCAGAAGTTTATCTAAGCTACAGGGAAAATCTTAGATATTGTGGTGCCCATTGTTTTGTCCTTTTGCTTGAAGGTTTAAAGGCAGCAAGATGGGGATGTTATCCACTTCTTCTCTTGCCCCTTTGCTATGGCCCTGACTACAATGTTTCAGTGCTGCTCCTCACAGCTCTGACCTTACAGCAAAGCAGCCTGGAGTCTGAAATCTTGGCTTTGTATATATACAGATGATCCCTTCATCTCAGTACACAAAGAAAACAAAAGAATGTGCAGACAATTTTATCTGTATAGCTTTACTGAAATTTGAGAGAGTCACTCTCTGGGTTCAGCTTATCTTTATCATGGATTTTTAGGGTGGAAATGTTTGCATCTGATTCTGATCTATGTAGTCCATAGCATGAATGAGCCTTGTAGTTTATGATATGCAGTCACACCAAGGCTCTTTATGTTTAGAGTGCTATTAAACCCTCATGTAGCATCTTAACATAGGCTTGGTTTCAGTGCCAATGGATCGCGTGCCACTTATCGCTTCAACAATGAAATGGTTTCTGCATCTTAGAAATTTCATAACTGAGCTCAGACATTTTCTTCAGATTGTGATATTGCCTCTTCTTCAGCTGCAATATTCAGCATTTACATAGCTTTGTCTTTTTTCCTGCCAGTGAACCCATTGGGAACAGCATGTGTGCAGCATGGCCAAGGCAGCGCTCAGAGATTTTAAACAGCATGGCTGAAGTCCAGGCCCTGTTGAAGAAATGGCAGCACTCCCACTGACTTCAGCAGAATCAGGATTTCATGGCTGTTGTGTCCTTAGGTTTTCCCAACACCCAGTATTTACAGATTTAATTTAGGGTACAGCTTGAAAAAAGGCATAAAAATAGTGGGATCCTATGAGTCTTAGCTCAGATAAGGTGCTTAAAAATAAACTTAATTGAAGACAAGATGAATCTCGCTTGTCTCTTCCTTCAGGGTCAAAAGGCATGAATTTCATTCACTAAATTATCAACACTTAAAACTTTTTCTGCATGATTAGACTATTACTGAGAGTCAGGACAGCAGAGATCCTCCCACTGCATTGACCTGTGAACTTTGTTAAATCTTTTGACAGGGGTCATTGTCTATACCATGATAGTGAATGACTTTCCAAAATGGAGCCATTCTTTCAGTTGTAACATGAAGCTGGTGCTCTATTCTTATGGCTTGAAAAAGTTAATTTACATTGATGACATTTCTTGTCAATTTATGTGCCATCTGAATTTACTGATTAGTCACAAATGATGATGTGCTGCTTGCAGACTGCTGTTATTGTACCTTTACAAAAAACTTCAGATACTTCAAATACTTTCAGAATTAGAAATAATTCCTTTTCTTCTGCAAAATCTGTGTGAGATTTTAATCTGATACTAATACTTAAAGAATGTGTTTACCAAATGAATTCTCTGCAGGGCCTGAGTAAGTGGGACGTAAGTGGCAAGTAAATTCTTGGAAGAACCCATTTGTACCTTTCCTCAGCAGAGGTGCTCCACTTTTCTAAATGCCTTGCTATAGCTTACATCTGTTGTATACTTTCTTAATGGACATGTAAATCTTCAGGATTCCCCTGTTATGGTCTCCAAGTCCTCCTTAGTCTGAGCTGACAGCTTGTAAGAGATGTCCTCATCCCCAAAGTCTTTCCCCACTCCCAGTTTCCTTTCTTCTGTGGTGTATGTTTCTAATTTCCTGAAAGTGTCTTGCAACTCTAGGGCAATCACACTTGAAATTGAACTTCTTTGGGATTCAAGGGTCCTTCAGTAAATTTGCCTGGTTGCTGTCCTCCATATCAAACTTCCTTAATCCACTTTTTTCCAGTGGTGCATACAAGAGAAACACTGGCACTGATTAGGTGACTGAAATGCTGGGGCCATTTCTTCCTGTGATCTTTCATGATGGACTCAGTGGTCCCTTTTGTCACTTGTGCCTCACTTTGCACACTGAAGATACTCATGTTCTTCAAGCATAAATATAAAACCAATGTGCTTTTAGCACTCAGCTCTCTGATGATTTAAATGTGTTGTTCTTACAAACTGAGACTTTAAGGCAGTCTTAGTAAGCCAGATTCTGGTTATATATATATATATGGCTGAAATGTGAGAAACTTTGTAGTTTTCCCAAGGTGTGAAGGCTGTTCTAGAGTACTAGCAACATTCCCCTCAAACAAAAGGATGAGTTACAGCCAACCATGCCTTTTGGATAGTTTAGTGAATGTTCATGCTGGTTACTTATCCAGGGATTCCTGGCAGATTCGTAATGAATTATTATGATCTCTTTCTTTGACAGTTCAGCTATATACAGGACTTACCAGTGCTATTTTGTAGATAGCCTAATTTAAATTATGAATGATTGCTATATATTATTGAAGACTTCTCTGTCTTATGTTGTTATTGCTGACACAAGTAATAACTGACAATTTTTCTGATTAATGAAATCAGGGAAGAGAGGTTGTGGCTGGACTGCATGTGGCCCACTAACAGTTTGCAACAACCTATGTGCCAGAACATATAAAGTGACCCAAGCTAAATCAGCTTGGGAGGCTGAGGGTCTTCACAAGTTTGGGAAATATTTCTCCATAAGGACTAGGGAGGTAGAAATTTCTTCCCCTGGTGCACACAGAGGCCCAGCATGACCAGTGGGTGCTGCTGACATGGCATTGCTGGATAAGTCACATCCCTGGTAAGGCTGCCATGGGACACAGCAGTGCCTCAGCTCAGTTGTACCCTGTGGTGACAATCAGTCTCTCCTGGATCTCTGACCTACAGGGTGTGTGTTTCACAAAAATATGAGTAGTTTTGGTGATAGGGTCAAGAGGATGTGCTCGTTCTGAGCAAAGACAGCCAGAGAGGGGCAGAGGAACAGCTGAAGAGCGGCCTTGGCATGAGAAGAAATGGGTGTAAAATGACTGTGAGCAAGTTCTAGCTGGAAACAGGAGAAGGTTTCTAAGGCCTGGAGGGGTGTGCTGCAGGGTTGCTCTCCAGGAGAAGAGCTGCAGCCAAGACTGATTCATTTCAGTGTAGAACTTCTTGCATCTATTATCTGTACTATGTAATTTCCTTTAGCAGCAGGGATGAAATTCATGGTGCAGGATGCTTATTTTAGTATTCCCTTTGCACTAAGAGTGCACTAATACAGTATTTTGCACTAATAGAGTATTGTTTTATTCTAAAATTTACTTTAATTTTAATTATTTTAAATATTGCCATTTGACAGAAGGGTCAAATTCTGAAAAGTTATGAAAAAGATAATTTTAGCAAATATACATGTAGCTTCCAATCCTAATTATCATGCTCCAAAACATGTGTTAGTCAAACATTCAAGTATTTTGAAGAAGGACATATGATCATTTTGCTGATACCTCTTTTCCCTTAGTCTCCTTCTTACAGATATCTGAATTGTATTGGTTAATTTTTTTTCTCAGAATTTTCAGGTTTGTTGTGACATGGGACATATGTCACATATGACATATTTCCCATCTGACATGGGAAATAATTGCTTTAGGCAGTGAAACCTGTTCAAGCCATAAAGAAATAAAAACAGTCTTGGAATAGGTGACATTAATCATGTGGGGTATTTCCAAATCCTCCCTTTAATGCACTTATGGCTATGGATATACCTGTTTGATGATATTTTTAGAGATATTCTTTATATAAGAATACCAAGAATCCTTGAACAGTGTTCACATAAAGATAAACACAATAACTATAGGAATGTTATTTCAGAATTGGAAAGATTTAAACCACTTTATACACTAAAGCTCCTGAGAAGACTTTACAAAGGACTGAGAGTTCACTGGATGATTAATAGATTTTCTTTAGAAATAGCTATATGTAAATAATAAAACATATCCAGGATTTACTTTTAAAGGAATAAAAGAAAAAAAATAAAAGAATGTTTTGGCTTGCTCAGATTTTTTTTTCCCAGATCAATATATTCATTGGTTATGTCTGGACTGTGGCCAGGAATTTGTAAAAATGTTGGCAAAACATGGTGTTGTATGAACTTCAAAGTTCATGTGAGACCTCATAAGCAAGCAGAGCATGTGAGAAAATTGCCATCGATTTCCCAGTGACCAAACTCTGAAAATGAACTGGGGAAAATTAAATATAGAGACCATTCTTTCTTTGAAGAGTACAAATAATTCAACCTTTGAAAACATGCAGTTCTTAATGCTCTATTATTCATTATCTTCCCATTCCAAAATTCATTCCTGAAGCAAGCAGCAGCAATAGCACTTGTCTCCTGGACAAGCCGAGCTATGGATGCTGGAACAGACGGGGCAGGTGAGCTGTCCAAAGGATGAAAAAGTAGGGCAAATGGAGCAGACCTTTGCTTCTAAATGTATAATCTTTAAAGTTCAGATTTTGCACAGAAACTCTTTAGCAAATGTCTGAGAAGATACTTTAGACAATGCTTTAACACTTGTACAGAGCTGAACTGTCTGATCAGCTCTGTTGTTAAATTGAGAAGTTTGACTTTTGAAACCCCAGAAATGTTGCTTTGCCCTCTGCTTAGATGTGGATACTCACTTGTGTGAACTGATTTTTTCCCTAGGCTGTGCTTACCTACCTCACTGGAGGACCTAGAATATGATTTTTCATCACAAAAAGTTGTTACCACAGATAATATGGCATTATTTTATATGTGTTTTAAAGATAATGGCATTAGGCATGTTTTAATTACAATTTTTGCTTTTTGCCTTGTAGATAAGGAGCAGATTTTTGAGCACAATCTCTCACAGACACACGTGCCCAGATTCTTAAGTGACCTTAATACTAATAACAGTAATACAAAAATCAAGGTCTGAAGCCATATGTGAATCCCATTTTGATGCTGGCCAGTAAGCAAAATGTCTATCTTACTTTTATAGAAATATAAAAATAGAAATTGGCAAATTTATTTTTTTCTTGTACGTCTTTAAACAATAATAACTTAGAAAGGTCATTGTAATATATTTACTCCTTCTTTGTTATGAATTTTTATTAAATTATTATTAGAATTATTGGAATTATATTGAAATATGTGAAATTCTGTACAATATAAAGGAAAACTGATCATGTTATGTGAGCAAGTCCAACAAAGCATCAAGGTTGCTTAGTTGGCATGTGGGACATTCTGCCTAGATTTCAGAGATACCAAAGTATTTAAACAAAAATTGTCCCCAAATTCTTTAATCATTTTCTGTGTATATATGCTCCTAACTAGTGAAGCCAGATGAAGAATGAACTTATTTAATTAGATAAATAAATACAAAACCAACTCATTATAATTCATTTAATCTGCATAATTAAAAAACCCCCAGCATTTCTTATCATGACTGTAAGTAGGATTTTAGTTAATTGTAACTTGTAAGTTGCCTAGGAAATTATCAGAGGTCTTACTTTTGCTGTGATTCTGGTTCAAATGTCTTAATGGTTGCACCTTTTCTACAGGTGGAATAGATGCTTTGCCAATACAGCTGATGTGGCACTGGTGGGATGATTTTGTAGCATGAGCTGACTGGCAGCTGGGGAGGATTGGTTCAAATCCTGATTGGCAGCTTTCCTGTGTGACCCTGAATAAATCATTTAAACAGGTGTGGCTTCCCCACTTTTGCCATGAGTCAGGAATACCTCTCATCACACTATGTCCATCAGACCTACTAAGAATGTGTATTCCTATGTAGGAAGGGAATAAAAGGCATCCTCATGTCTGGGGCCTCCAAATGAAATCCCAAAAGATGAGATTAAAGGAAGGTTAATCTTAAAGGTATCCATAAGAAAAATCTCATAAATTCAGGTGAGCACTCATTACACAGTCAAACACCCTGCTGAAAATAATGGGCATGTATAGATTCACTTAATTTTATAGCTCAGTTGTCCATAGTTAAGCAGCTCAGGTGAGTAAGGATTTTTCATACAGATAACAATCTGCCTCCCAGTCCCTCAGTTACACCCTTACCACAATAATGATAAAAAGACAACCCTTCCAGGACATGTGAATGCCTCCTGTCAAATGAATCTTTAACACCATATTGACACCACTTATCTGGAAATGAAAACTAATAACAAATAGCGGCGAGTATTTCAAGCATGCACGTTCCACATTACAACTTCATTTCAATTAAACTTTAGGAGAAAGTTTTACCAACAGTAAAATGTGGAAAAGCACAAAGATTTACCCTTACCTGTGCCAAAAATAACAATTTAAGAGTTAATTAGAAAAAGCATTCAGCCTTAATAATTAGAAACAAAATTCTTAAGCATGATTGGAAGATCAGTTGCTAACTTCTAGCAGAAATAACTCAAAGCAGCTATTTCATGAAAAGTTAATCAATTCCAAACTTTCATATGTGGTCCATCAAAATATGAACATGACCATATTTATTCCAAAATGAAGTTTCTATTTCTCATTACTGTATCTGACAAGTTTTGGAAACACCATCTTGTGCATTCTCTCACATTTAATGTAAAACAATCACTGCCCTATTTTTCTGTCAGGTTCATTTTTTCATTCCTAATAGCTCAGGCACTTACAGGCTCTTCTGACAGCTATTTTTTTTCAGCAGAGCTGCTCTCTCCTCTGACCACTGACATTTATTAATCAATTGATCAATAAGTCATTTGAACCCCTCTTGGGAATGTTGAAATAGCCGTTGTCCCTCTCAGATTGCTGAACTAAATGATTGTGTTGTTGTTGTGTTGTAGTGGGGAGTGTTATGGAGCTCTCCTTACAATCAGAGTATGAAATCTAAAGCACACTGGAGAGCAATCAGTTGCTTTCCTACTGATGCAGAAAAGGTGATTTGCTGTTGAGAAACTGCTCCTTCTGGCAAGTACATCTATATGAGCTTAACTTATTTATACCAATAGCTCATGAGACCTCAGAGGGTGTGAGGCTCATGTGTGGAGATGTAGGCACATGAAAAAATGTTTTTAAGACCAGCCCCAGAATGAAGCTATGCATTTATTCTATTTCTTCTGGTCTGACCTTTATGCTGTAAAACCCAAAAATGGGCTGCTCAAGGAAAAACAGGCTGGCTGTTTTTCACTTTGAAGTTTTGATGTGAGTTGCTATTGTGTATAGATAGATTTAGCTCCACTGAGGTTCTTGCTTATCCTGCAATACTTACACTTTCTGAAGTAAAATGCATATTAATTTTCCATTTACATAAAAATTCCTCTTCCTGTATAGAGAAAACATAGTTGCTATTTTCCTGCAAGAAGTGGTGGATGAGAGATAAGTTTGAACTGTAAAGATCACAACACAGCCAATGGTATGTTTGGGGTAGAAGCTCCAACAGGAACACAGAAACTTTGGATATTTCAGATTAGAAATGAAATTCAAGCGTTATTTGGAATGATGCTGTGCTACTCTTATGTTTTGAAATGTGGTGAAATTAATATTTTTACTTTTTGCTCCTAAGAGCAAACTGTTAGGTCTCCAAGCAGGCACAGAGCAGGAGAACAGATCTATCTGGTTTGCTTCAGAAGTCTGGTGTGGATTATGTATGAATGGAGAAAAGGCACATTTGAGAGTCTCTGTTTTGTTCCTGGGGCACTTCAGAAATCCATGATATTGTGGCATTGTGCCACCAAGTGCCACTACTGACTTTGGCAGTATCATAAAGAGCAGAACACTCTGAATATGGCAGTGTCTGGAATATCATCAGATTCAGAGAAGGCTGATCTTGCACTCAATGACAGCTTCCTGCTGCTTTTAAAGGGAACAGTGATGGAACTGCAGAAAATTTAAAGAAACATTTTCCCATCAACCTACAGATGAAACTGGACCATGGCTAGAAGGTGCTCAGGAGGATTAGAGTGTTCTGTGTTCCAACAAAGCTCAGACAGCTGAGAGGTGTGGCAATGACCTCAGGAGAAGCTCAGCCTGAAGAAAAATATTTCTGGACTTGCAGTGCCTCTATTTAGTCACATCTTGCAAAAAAAACCCCATAAAATAGACCCTTAAAAATTCAGACTGCAAGAATATCTAGTGATCCTTCAGTTATGATAAGTACTACTTACACTTGCAAAAAATAATCTTGGCCAGAAGGACAGATAATAAAAATCATCAGGAAGCATTGACTGGACCTCTTGCAGAAATCACATTTGTGTCCTCTGCTGACCTTTGCAAATACATGTGTGCAAATTGGCTGCATGTATTCTTTAAGATCAATAGTACTAACTGATAATACAGAAATGTGAGACTAATGGATGAAGAATTAAAATGCCAAACCAAAGGGTTAAAATTCATATTAATATGGACAGCTAAGGCCAAGTCATACTGCAGAGCTGAGGGCAGCAGGTCACTTTGACAGCTTGTCCATACTTAATGGAAGTTTATTGACCCAACTGTGTGAAACCACAGTGAATATTGCATATCACTTTGTCACATGGAAAAGCCACATTTATGGATTTCTGTGTCATCAGCAGGAGTGAAAAATCTTTTTTGAATCCTTTCTTTTTCTTTTTTTTTCTGATCATCATGGTCTCTTTGCAAATTTCTGCTGCAAGCATATCAGTTTATTTTCTGGTCTTACACATCTAGAGTTTTTCTCATTTTAAAGAGGCCCAGATCATGAGACCCTCACTGCAGGATCTTGCAGAAATAAAATCAGCAAGCAGTTGAGTCAGTGCAATACAAAATGTAGCTCCAAGCACTCTCCAGGTAAACTGTCCATTGTGCTATTTCACACCACCAATATATTATTTGGCTGCATTTAGTGCTTGTGCACACAGGAGTTTATAATTTTTGTGCATTAGCACCCTTGTGCTTGGTGATACACTAAACATGAATGGTGGTTCATCTCTGCTGGTGATTTTTCACTGTAAATTGCAAACAGGAACAGGTGACATACAGTGATTTTATATAAATATCACAGTCAGCTTCTACAGCAAGGACGTGGTGTCTGTAATTTCATATATTACATGAATGTAGCATGAGAAAAAAATCCTTTGGTATCAATAATTATGAAAAAACAGACAGGAATGCTTTGACTTTCCTGTACAATTTGGAGATCAAGATTAGTCTATTTTACACATTATTACAGAATCAGTCTGAAGTACAAGAACTAATATTTTAACTCTACCAACTTATCTCCTGATTAACTGAAAACAGTTGAAAGTCTGGAATTTCTGATGTGATTTTCTTTTAACATTTTCAGCTATTAGACCAGCCAAACTAAGAAAATTTCAATAGCTGTAAAGTCTTGCTAAATATCAAGAGAATGAGTCAAGATACTTAAATGTTGCATTTAAGTTTTACAGTCCACAAGTTTAATTTAAATTATTTTGAAATATCTATTTTGAGTAACTCATTAATTTTTGATATATTATAATTCTGAAAGACAATGATCTCCTTCCTATTTTCCCTGTTCAAAATTGGATTACATTCCTGAAAATAATGTCAAATGAAAACACTTACTTTTGGTAAAGAACACTTCCACTGAACGTTTTTGCCTCTCTTTATTTGCAGGTAATTATAAAATGTTCTAAATTCCCACGTTTGGTCAGCAAAGGCTGCACATGTGTGAGGGTGCATGGAACAGGAGCAGTTTTTAATTTGGGGAATTGGCCTCAGTAGGACAAGGATCTGCTCACTTCGACAGCTGCAAATACTGGCACACACTGAGGTAAACATGTTTAAATTACATAATTTCCAGACCACTGACTTTTTTGCAACTAACTCCAGGGCAGTTCCCTTGAAAGAAAAACTCAAGGACAGATTTGTGATGCAACATTATTGTATCCATTAAAAAATGCCAGAAACATTCTGTTCTGGCTCTGTATTAAACATATTGTCCTAATATGTGAGTCATGCAAGTCTTCTTCTCCCTCCAACTGGACGGAACAGCAGCAGCCATTAATAGCCTGGACTAACAATAGATGCATTTCTTTGAATTTCACATGTTTGTTTGTGGCTTTTTTGTCTACCAGAAATTATCTGATCTTTTCTGGGTAGTTTATTTCTCTTTCATTTTCTGGCCTGACACTGAGAATAAAACCATGAGTCAGTGCAGAAGCCATTAATCTGCTGTATTAACAAGCTCACAAAATGACAAGTAAAAGATTTTTATCAACTTAAACATAAAGTCAAATCCTGACATTTCCATGTTTTAAAAGCTGTGTTGATCTGCACACGTGCTTTCCTTGCTTCCTTCCCAAGTGTCTCCTCAGAATGGGTGAAGCAGCTGATGAACAAAGGAGGATTAGCTCAGCGCCAGCTCCCGGCAGTCTCAGTTTTCTTGGAAGGCATCTTCCTTTTGGCCAGTCCTACAGAAACAAGTCATGTTGATTGAAGAGGAGGCAATATCCTAATTGAGTGAAGGTGTTGGGCTGGTGAGGTATTTGTAAGGAATGCTTCTCAGCTAATTGTTTAGAATAGTCAATATAGAAGAAATGTTGGTGGTCAGTGAGGTGGAAAACAGGATAGGAAAGGACAAAAGGATTTTTAAATTCAAAATTTAGTCTGTACAGAAAGACACATTCTTGGGCTGATAGCTGGCATTATTATTTCCATTGTACCATAAGTTTCTTAAAAAAATAAAGAAGAAATCTAGCACAGAGGCCTCTTCCAACACCACTGTGACTCCTATCCCAGAAGGTGTTCATTGATAAAATGGGAATTGTGGATATGTTTGTCTTTGAATACTTGTGATATCTTGAAGTTTAAGTGATAGCTCTGCATGTAAAATACATATATTGATGTGCAAATGAGATGTCAGATTAAAGGGAGGAAAAACATATTCGGTTTCCTTAGGTGGTTAAGTCTACTTATTTCAAGTATGGAAACTCAAACAACTTTGGAGTTTATTTCACCTGGGACACTTTCAGAACATGGCATGGTAGCTTTACTCTCCTTCCACAATATCAGTTTGCCATGGAATACCACGTACTCTCTTGACTTTAAAAGCACAAATTGATTGCAGTCTCCTGATTGCAAAGAGGGGTAAGTCAGAGGCTGGTGTTGGTGCTGGACTTACCCATGAACATCCAGAAATAAGAAGGGATGTGGACCTCTCTCTCCTGTACTGAATGTCAGGTCACTGAACAATCTCATGAAAGAGACATTTTAGGAGGCAGCAAGGCAGGAGTATTACTGGGGCAAGAACAAGAATCCAGGGCTCTGTTTTTCCTCCATAACTTCATGTGTTGTGGGTAGAGCCAGCATCAGCTCAAGCTGATATAAGGTTAAGAGGTTTTATAAGGCAATTCATTCTCTAATATGGAGAGAGGGCATTCTTTTGTGACTCACCAGTGCTTCTTTTAGTGCTTGGCTGCAGCACAAACACCCATGAGATAACAAAAAAGAATTGAAAGAATTGCACCTCTTGCCCTCTAAGAAATTCTTCTAATCTGCCAGGAGATCATATTTGCTTCAGAGGGTGAGAACCATAATGAACTTACAGTGGGTGATACAACATTATGGGACTCCTTTAAGAAGAGAACTTTTACTCTCACATTTCTGGTGTTTTACCAAATGTTTAAAGAAAGATACAGAAAAAAAAAAAAAAAAAAAATCAGGATGCACTTCTCAAGGCCACAGAAGAAATGGGGAATAATGGGAAAATATTTGAGTCCTGAATGAAATGAAACACTAATTCCAGTACTTTTTTTTTCTATCATCTCTGTTACTGCTGAAGATGAAAACACCAATGGCAATAGTTAGACAAAAGCTGCCCTTGTGGAGGTTTATGTTGTCTAATGTTTCTTGCCAAGAGGACATTTCCAGGCCCATTTTCAGATTGTAGATCCTGTCAAAACAGTCTGAATAATTCCCCAAAGTCTCATCATCTTCCTGTAAGTGTCATGACAGCTTTGATAGATGCCTTCATTTCCATATAATAGTCAAAAAGGCAAGAACACTTTTTATTTCTTCTCAATAAGAATAAGATTTTCAAGTCTTTGGTGTTCTGAAACTGCTCCAATTAAATTCAATATGTTTTCTGACTAGCTTAAAAGGGAGAAAGAAGTTAGGGCCATGTAGAGCACTTCAGAAAATCCTACACTTATTTTTCATGTATTATTCAATCCCTTTATGTGCTTATGCAAGCTCAAAGGATGCACTACAAAATGCCCATATCCACACCCTTGTCAAAGAGTACTTAACAGCTAACAACCCTCTGCCAAAAATATCTGAACTATGGCTTAATTTAAGAACCATTCAATTTTGTCATATTTCCTTATGGTAATTTTTAACAAAAGTGAATCACTACTGACAAATACCCCTTTAACAATGGTATATTAATTGAATTAAGATGGAGAATAAAGGAGGCATTACAGGCAGTTAAGTGTGAGAAAGCATGTTCTACACTGAATAATTAATTTTCATTCCAAGATAAAAATGTTGCTCATTGATTTACAACCCCTTCTGGCTATAAAGCCTTTTGGTGGAAACCTGATTCTTAATTATTGTCACAGGAATGCTAAGCTTGTCAAAAAGCTATTTCCATCATGATGATCAGCCTTAACTGCTCAGAGCAATTTTTGTGCCATACTTAACAGCTGCTTCATCATTTGTTATCTTTTCAATTAGCACTCTATTCCTGCACAGCTCATAATCTCCACAGAAGAAAGAAAAACACATGCAAACACATATGTGCTTACATACAAGAACATGCTCTCCTCAGCACAAACTCTCAACAGCAGCCTGTCTCTGCTTTTCTTTATTAAGCCAAAAGTTTAAATATTTCTATGAAATGCTAGTGGGATATTTGGATTGTGGCAGGTACAGATACTCTCAAAATAACAGAGAAATCTTCAAAGCATCACATCATCACTTTCAGTTTACCTAGTTCTATGTTCCACTATATTTTTGTCTGCTAAATGTACCCTTTTAAATGACAGAACTGAAAACAGACTGATTACTCCATTATAAAAGTAAGCAGAAACATGTCTTTCCCTAAAAACACCATAGTCATGCATTTATTATACTGAAACTTGATGTTAATAAATTAATGTCCCTTCCTTGATATAGATTTTATATTCCTCATGTAGGTATTTTATTCAGAGATTTTGTAAGATTGAATGTTTTTAACCTGGGTAAGTTTAGCAGAAAGTAAAGAGGGAGGGATGTCAGGTGCTTCTTCCTCCTACAAAATGAGAAGGGAAAACAAATGAGGAAATTGGTCTTCTCCATCCAGTGTCCCTAATTGCCAGTATGACAGTATCTCCTGTAAGTATTTTAGTTCTGCACACGGAAATGCACACAAGAAAATTTGCTGCTTCATTGGTTTATGATGTAAATCAATTCAAACTTAATTTGAGATACTTCATTTAGGCTCCTTGTTTGAACCAGTGATCTGTGGCAAATCTTGTTTGTGCAAAAGCAGAAACAGAAGTTAATAGATATAGAATGCCAAATTATGTTGCCAGACCAATCACTTGAACAAAGTTTTTACCTGCAGGTTTGACTAGTAAACAAGAATGTTTGTAGAAAGTTATCTTGACGTGGTATGTAAATATTATTTACTGTCAAGTGAAAACATGAATGTGTCTTTGTAAATTTGCTAAAGTATGAGTTGTGTGCATTTGTGAAATAAGTGCTATCCAAGTGCAATTTGGAAGCTTTTCAGGGGATATTTATTTATTACCAGCAGAAAATGGCATTTTATGATAAGATAATATAAACAACTGTTCTTCATTAGAAACCTGACCTATCAGTGAAGCACATGCTTGGCTCTGTTGCTGGAACTATTCAGTTATGTGTTGGTTTGGAATTTAAATGGGTTTTTTTATGAAGCATTTTATATTGTACATGTACATTTTAAGGTTAAAATACAGTCATCAGGTTTATTCAGACAGGGCAAGAGGGAATGGAACAGGAAAATTCAAGTTCTTTTGCACATATTATATATCTGAAGCTCCTTCTTTACTGTTATAATGATGACAGGCTAACCACAAAAGCACTTGTATTGTATTTTTAGGTTTTTAGAGCACCAGATAGAAAAAATGATCCTTTTGATCTAGGCAGTTTAAAACCCAGAGCTTCACCAAAATCTGAACTCTACTTCTAACCATGTAGGCACCCTTGTTAATTTTGACTTTAGCATCATCAGCCTGCATACAGAAAGAAACACATTTTCTCCAGCCCTTCTGATGATTCCATGTACAGGGATACCAGTTGTGCCTAAAAGCTCCAAGTTTCTCCACTGCAAACTCAAACCACACATATCTAAAGAATTTTCCTTCAGCTTACTTAACCTAAATAATTAATCAGGAGCCACCTTTGCTCTGGGACAAGCTGTCCAGGTTCCTCTCCCAAATTCTATCTGGGCGTATTCTCTGTTCTGCCCTGCCAGCTTGCTGCTCTTCAGACATGCTCTTCCACTTGCTAAAGAGCTTTCCTCATTCTTTAGGATAACTGACAAGGGGACTGTGCTCTTGGTTCTCTGGTCAGAAGAAATTCTTTCCACTGTGACTCCTTTTTTGATGATTTTATATTAGACTCCAGCTCTGAAACTGATTGCTATGATCACCTGTATTCCTGATCTCAAATTTCAATCTGTTTTTGATTCATTTAGGATTGGTTCCAAAATGCACCCTTCTTTAAAGAGTTTAGTGTTATTATCCTGCAAAAGATAGCAAGTTGCATGTAAATTATTTACAGAAATGGGACATGGGGATAAGAACATTCTTACTGATTTTTTTCAAGGATGAGTCTATTCATATTTGGGCCACAAAGGACTCAATCATATAAAGTATTTGTATTTGTGACATGGGCTGCTGTAAGCAATTAAAAAAAAAATAAAGAAAAGAAAAGGTTTTGTTTAGAGGGCTCATCTGACTTAAAGTGTTTCTGTCATCCTTTAAAATGCTGAACCTGAGGCTCATGTGCTGAGTCCAGCTGAGGGTCTGCCCCATCATTTGGCATCTGTGGGAGAGAGTAGGAAAAGCAGAGTGAGAGTCTCCAGTTCCTGAGTGCCCCTGGTCAGACACTGCTGTCAGCTACTCCACATGTAACACACTGAAATACACGGATTTACTTGCTGGCCCCAGAGAAGGATTGAGGCATTCAAGTGTCATTCAAGTTCAGCTGCAGACAGGCAAAATGCACAGCCCACACTCTTAGATACGTGTGTAACCACATGAATGTATTCTCTGCTTTTCTCCACAATGCACAGAAAAGTATTTTTCACTTAATATGAAAGTAAAATATAAAATATAATTCTAGAATACAAATAATTTCTAGCCAATGACATAGGAAAAAAAAGCTCAGATTCATTCTTGAACAAAGTTTCCTTCCATATTATTTCACAATCTCTGAAAAATGAGATTAAGAGCACAAAAAACATGAAAAAATCAAGGAATTCAAACGTGAAATCCTGCAGTGTGAGAACAATAGATGTGCTAAAATAGTCTATATCTGTGGAATGGTCATGTAAAGTGATTTACCTTGTCTTGAGATATTTGGCATGGAAATATGGATAAAAGATACTGCCTAGTACATTACTTTCTGTAATGTACAACATATATGCACATATGCACTTGGGGCCAGTTGTATAGGCAGAGATAAAGAGAGAGGGTAAGTAGGTGTGACCCCTCTTTATTAGGATTCATAATAAGACACCAAACAAAAAGGTCAGGAGGATGGGGCTCTTTAAAAAATATCTCTCAGATTCACCCCAAATAGGAAGAAGGTAGGAAGAAAGGATTTCAGCTGTGTAGATGTCTGCCAGGAGAATAATGTGTCAGGATGCACTGAACATCTGCCAGATTCTTGGAAAGCATTTTGTCAATATTTTGATAAGGCAACCAGAGATATGTGAGGAACAGAAAAAAGGCTAATGAGAAGGGAGAAACTTTGAGATTAAAAAGATAGCAATTTGTAGTTAAGGAACATAACAGCAAAAACAGCAAAGTTGTTTCAGAAGGGAAATGTCAGTGTCACAGAGAATTTAAAGGAAAAAATAATTAAAATCTGAAAAGCATTTTTGAGAAAACAAATGCAAATAATTTCCTAGTAGAGGAAAAGAAATGAATTTAGTGAGAGGATGAGTGCATAAACATGCTGCTTATGAGATAAAAGTTGCAGGCATTTTGGAGAGATATCCCTAAGGAAAACATCTCAGCTGTGGAGGGAGTGAGAAAACGGAAACAATTTCCGAGACTTTTAAAGGTAGAATGCAGTGTTCTTTGTCTAGACTCTAATCCTGGAAAATAAATAATTGAAATGAAATCTTAGATTATATAATAGGAAAATTTTTGGCTGAAGGTTATGACTTTTTCTCATAGAACTTCTTCTCTTGACTGACCCAAGCTGACATTGCCCTTGACATCAAAGACTATTACATACTGCTTCACTTTCAGATCTGTCCCCAGCCCTTCTTTATCTGATTTTCTCTAATACAAATACAAAACTACCTAGTTCTGCCCCAGAATGTATTCCTTTTCTTAAAGTAGAAAAGTCCCAGCTGGAAAGGTATTTTATAAGCCTATCTAAGGCTGGAAATCCCTGTCAATAGCCAACCTTCTGTGTCACCTCCATGAAGGCAGCCTGGGTTGGAAAGGGCTTGGAATTACCATGGAAAACCACAAGACTGAGACCTGCAGCACCCAAGCAGGGTTTTGTCACGGCGTAGATTGACCAGGAGCCATCACCTGGTCATTCCTTTCTTTCTGCTGGAAATATGAGGCAGCATTTTTCTAGAGTTTACCAAACTGAACATGAAAGTGTGCGTATTTTTACCTTGAGGACAGAAAAAGAAGGCAGCTGAAGCACTCATAAAAGGCTTGGTTCACTATCTAATAGGTTCCTGGAAGGTGCTTGTATACTGCAGCAAAGAAGAAAGCAGAATTTCTGTTTCTTAGGACTGTATTGCATTAATTCTTATTAATTCTTATTTTGACTTTTTATCAGAGCTCAATTTGTCTCCCTTTTTTTTTTTCTCAGAATCTGTTGTCTCTCCTTTTGTGTTCTAATTGTTAAGATCCTCATGCAGCTGAGCTGTTTCTTTAGAGCCTTTGCTTGATGTAATGTAACCTGAGAGCTCAGCCACCATGATCAGCGGTAAGGAATTTTTTGCAGCAAAGGTGCCAAGCCATTGCATCTTTTGGATTTCTCTCTTTCTCTTCTTTATTTAATTGCAGGGTGAAGAACCATACTTGCAGAGATGGAAATAAAAGACTCCCCATTGTACGTGGCTTGATTGTGTACCTTTCTCTGCACTAGAGAGTGTGTCATCTGCTCATACAAAGGGTGATTTTGCCTCAGTAAAAGGAATGCAATTTCTGGGATCTCAACTCAATTTACTACTGTCTTTTGGCTCCCATCCAAGGAAGCATTAAAGGATATTCTTAATTGTAATCATGTGAACAAATTAGAAGTCCTATTGATTTGCTTATGTGCTTAGGCTTGTGCCTAAGAGCTGTATTTGGACAGTGCTTCAATTCTACTTTTAAAAGGGACAGCTTCTCCTTTCTACCAGGTATTAGGCACAATAAAGAAAATCCTCAGATAGAAGCAAACATTTGCTGGCCAGGAAGCTTTGGAGAGAGTTGATGGGTGCTGAATTGGTCTACAGAGACAGAAAGGAGAAACTCATAAAAAAATTCAATGAAGAGCAGCAGGAAGTTAGGGAGGTCAGTGTGGAGGGAGATGGAGTGATGAACAGTCACCTACTGCCTGACCCTGCACAAATGCTCCATGAGGTCTCATTGCAGGGGAATTACACAGCAGTGATGCTGTATGGCCTGGAAGCCCCTATGAGCAAGAGCAACAGAAAAGTATTGGCATCCTTTGGAAATGATCAGTTGTTTTTAATTCTCACCTTACCTGCAAGCTGCCTTAAGTACCAGATGTTGGAAGAATTACTTGTTGTCATTATTACATTAAAAAAAAACCTGGCAATTTAGGAAGGTTGGGATGAAAGGCCTACGACAAGTATGATTTCACAATTTGAACATATTTGAACGTATTTTGGGGTCCTAAAAGGGGTCTTTATACCACAATGAGGTGAACCAAGCCTCTAAACAGACAGTGAGGAACCATCCATACCATGAGGTCCCATGCAGTCCTGCTCAGCTGCACACCCACAGTGGTGTGTACCACAGAGGGATACAAACCATTTTGAGAAGCTAAATCCAGAGCATCCAAACCAGCAGTGAAAACTCACAACCTCTGTGTTCTCATTTGGATTGTCCCTCACAAAGCTGAATTAGCTAAGGGTTGGGAGTATAATGTTATTATGAACTACACAGATTCAGCTATTTTGTATGAATGCATTGAGCCTTTAGATAAGTGAAACAGTGTGTAAAGCTGATAATCAAAATGCTAGGCATGTTAAAATGGAATAAGCAGAGAATTAGAACCAAAGCAAGTAATTTTCATGTGCAAACCTCACAGGAGATTTCCTCTCCATGTCTCGCTTCTGCTTCATTTTACAACTCAAACCCAGTTACTCAGCTTCTCAAAGATAGCAACATCTTGCAATCTTTCAAGGCTTTCCCCCTGCCCCAAAACAAATTATGTGGGGAACCTTGACCACTACTGGGTATTCAGTAACATTTAGTAGCATTCAATATTAGTCTCAGGGAAAACAATGACAATGTTGATATAAACTGTGATCAATTAATGAATAAAGGAAAGAAGCATATTCAAGCTTAGTCTACACATGTGAGGTCCTGTGAGATGTACCATTTTGTCCCATTTATATATGTGGGATCAGCATCTGTTAAAATGTGTATAATTTAATTTTTAAAGGTATTTGCTGGTCTGATTAAAGACCAATACTCAACAGAAATTATGAAGTATGAACTAAATGTTCTGTGCAATAACAGGTAACAAAAAAGAAAGTCAATCAAAAAGGAGAATCAGGAATACCAAGTCTCTAAAGCTGGAAGAAACTTTGACTTGGTCCAACATTTTTTTCAGGGTAAATATAGATACAGAACGATTGTAGACAAGTTCTATGGGTCATGAGAGGGTTGAAAAAATGGAAAATAAATTAATCAGGGCAGAGAAATGTGGCCTGGTAATTTTCCCTGCATTGTTTTGCAAAACGTTTCATACAAAAAAACCTTCAAATAAAGTGAACAGAACTGGAATGCAAAAGAACAAGAGATTGTGTCCTAGAAAGGCACAATTAGGGAGATGAGAGGGAAAAGCTAGTCTGAATCAAGAGGTAAGATCCAAAAATCGTGAGCTTTGTGATTCTAGTGTGACTAGTTCTAGTGAAATACCACATCTTGCTCCAGGATCTTCACTTTGAAGAAGATGATGAAAAATTTGGGTATAATTCTTTTTTAAAAAATGAGCATAAAAATTGAATAATTTTTATTCAATTATTAGAGAGGAAAAGATTATATTACAATGAAAAGCTTACAAGGTATTGCCAAAATTAAAATGTAGGAGTAATCTGTAGACCATTTCCAAGAAATGACATGAATTGATATTATTGTTCGTTAAGACGTTTTTTTATTTGGTTACAAGATCAGAAGTAGAGAAATTTTAAGAACTAAGGAATTATTTTTAACCCTAAAAGAAAACAAACCATGTTGTAAACTGATCATAGAAAGCAACGACTGTAACAGAAAGATGGAATCCACAGCTCTGGGTATTCACATGAGGATCTGTCTGAAAATGCTCTGTTCTTTAATCAAATGCAAATAATTGGGTAGCTATTTGTAAATTAGGTAACTAAATGCAAACAATTGCAGCAAATCAAGTGGTTTATTGGTCTTACATAGTCCAAAATATGTCCTTTTATTGGCTTTGACCTCTGCTCACAGCCCTAGTGCAATGATGCTCTTTTACTTGAATGTGACCACAGACATGCACTTAAATTTAAAAAGGTAATACATTCAGAAGGCAATTTAGAAAAGTACTATTTTCTGTTTTCAGTGAAATTGAAACCACTTTGGGAACCTTTGTGAAATATCTTATTTCAGTGTTTATTCTTAACATCAACTTTCCAACTCTTCTATTAGTTGACATTGATATTGATAACATTATTGATATTTATGCTATTTCATTTACAGTTGGGTACTTCAGGCTTTGCATACAGATTCTTAAGGGTAATATTGCTTTAAGATGAAACACTTTCTCTAACACTGACTTCCTTTCAACAGTGTAATCTCTTAAGCAGAGAAACAGACCCCTCTTAAATTAGAGTGTCTGATCTGCAGAGTGAAGTTCCTGCTGTCTGTAGAAGATACAGCAAGTAATCAGTACTTCTGCAACTGGCCTGGAGATACAGCTAATACAATCACTTGCCTTTCTTTGGGCTTTTAAATAATACCTTAATGCTAGCACAGGCACCACAAACACAACCTCTGGGCTTGTGAATGCTAGCAGAGTTTTAAAAAACAGATATTTTTTCATTCTGAAGAGCTATCCAAGTCTGTTTGCCCAGCTGAAGATTTTCCTTCTTTTATCAGAAGGATAAATCTCGTGTCAGTGTAATGGACTGTGTCAAATATGGTCTGGCACACACTAAGTAAGGAATAATACTCCCCAGGGTTTGCCTCCAGCACCTGAGAAATAGGATATATTGTAGGAAGCATACCCTGAAGTATAGGATTTTAATCACAGACAAAAAATATATTTTCTGGATGAAAATAAAGGTGAAAAATTGTTCAGTGTTTTTAAAATCCTACTTTGGGATAAATGAAAACATCTTTCATCCTTTTCATGACAGAGGTGTATTTGGTTAAGACAGCTCAACTTCACCTAAACCAGTAAGATTACTGGTTTTCATCAATGATAACCTTGATTGTCTTTTTCTTTGACTGAATTTGATTTCTCATAGGAAAGGAGCCAAACTAGTTACAGAAACTGGGTTAAGAGGCTCATGAGACATTGGAACAGGTTGTCCAAAGAAGAAGCTGTGGATAATGCAAGCCTGGAAGTCTTCAAGGACAGTTTGGATGGAGCTTTGAGCAACCTAGCCTAGTGGAAGATGTCCCTGCCCAAGGCATGGGGGTTTAACTAGGTTATCTTTAAGGTCCCTTCCAACCCAAGAAATTCTCAGATTCTATGAAAAGGGTATTTATCAACAGAAGTACTCCCTTAGCATTTTTCATTTCTATGTTGTTTACCATTTCAAATCAAAATAAAAAAGTGCAATTCAACAGTTAGGGGCTGAGAATATATATTTAGGGTATAAAGTTTTAACTGTACCTAAAGACTTAGATGGGATGAAAGGCTCATGAGATTTGGCCACTTATTCATTCAGGCTTCACTACAAATCTTCATTGCAGAAAATAAATGTTAAATAATTTTATGTTTAATTAGGAAAGCGTAAGCTGGTTGAAATCACAACTCATCCCACCTGCAGAATACAGATGAAGGAATACCAGTTTAAAATTTCAATACCACAGGTTGCTAAAGAACCTTTTTTCTGGTACTTTCAAGTATTAATTTTGATTGTAACCTTCCTCATAAAATATAAACATCCTGTATTTCCTATTGTGCCCAGAAAATAAAAAAAAAGCCTTTTCTTCTTGTATAAATTCCTGTTTCACAGCTTGTAGCCATTTAAATTAATCAGCCAATAATTATTGTACTTTGATTGGTGTTAATTTATATAGAGGGTATAGCTGGTTACAGCTGTAAGTACAAATGAGCATCATGCTGCATGTGCTTTCCTTGGAGATGCCTTTGATGAGGCTGGGAATTGCAGGTTTGGGCATAAAGATGGATTTTCTCTCAGAGATATTGATTTGTTTGCTGTAAAACCTTTTAAAGTGCTAAACACTAAGTGCCCATAGCCACTGAGCCACAAGTAACCCTAATTTTCTGTCTGTTGATATGGTCATAGCTGCTCCTCTGAACTTGAAGTTCTCCACAGTTGGTGGTCATTGCCCTCATTGAGAAAGTGTAGGCATGGTTCCACTTGGAGAGAAGTTGTAGCAGAAAGATGTGGCCACCCAGAGGGAGCAGCACAAAAGCATTCAGGATTCCAGTTCCTGGGCTGCAGGGCCTGGTGCTGCTCTCAGATGGCATCAGGGACAACAGCTCTGTGGGGCGTGATCAGGTCAGTGATCTGCTCAGCCTGGTGGTGGAGCTGGGAGATGAAGGAGAAGGGCTAAGAAGAGTTAGGGACCAGCAGGCAGAAAAAGTGGGACCTTAGAAATGGAGGGGAGTGGAAAGGGATTCTGTCTGGGGTGGCAGGAGAATCCTTTCCCAACCTACCCCACCTCCTCAAGTGCCCTTACACAGTAGGCATGGGGCCCTGGAATCCAAGGCCCAAGGAAATGAGGATAAGGGAAATGAGAATGTGGCTGGAGGTTCTTTTGGGATGGAGGTGTTGCCTAGGCCAGGGCAGCATATCCACTGCATCGTGACTTCCTCAGCTAAATAAAACATCCATATTAGGTGCACAGCCAGCACAGGAAGAGCCATTTTTGGAGGTAATAAGGCCCTTTCCATCTAAGTTTTTTCCTTGGATGGTGTTATAGACTTTCCACACCAATTCAAAAAAATGCTCCCCCAAATGACATCATAAAGAATTCAAAATGAGCTCTATGTATCATTTGCATTCAGGAAAATCTTTAGTGAAAATTGCCTACAGCTTTCTCTCTATCTTTGAGCAGCACACTGACATGATCCAAAAGGAGTGTCTTAATTATGGTAATTATAGGATTTAAAATTCATTAAATAAAATATTGAGTCTATTCAAACTCAGATTTTTGAAGGATTATAGTGTTTGACAACACTATGAAAGGTTTAAGTGCGTAGTTTAACTGCCAGAATTGGTTTGTGTTTAGCCCTTATTACTCAGCACGAAAAACATGTTTTAAGTGGAATCTGCAGCCCACTTTCAACTGTCAGTCTAAATATGTCTATTCACAGGCTGAGAAATTAGCACAGTGCATGATGCTCTGGTGACACCCATCAAGCAAGAACAACTCATCGTTTCACTCCATCTCACATCCAAGTCATGAACTACTACACTTTGTTTAAAAAAAAAGAAAAAAGAAAAAAAAAATCCCAGTTCTAAAAGGTTGACAGGGGCTTAAAATGGCTAAAGTAAGTCTGAAGTAAAAGGTAATTTCTAGCCTTCAGAGTCTTTGTGGACATAGATTGTGCGACAGTGGAGAAGGGCTGGTAGGAGGCAGGTATGACTTTTCCCCTCCTATATCCTCATAGCCTCTAGCCAGTACAATGGCATTATATTTGCACAGTTCCTGGTGTTAGGCAAAACTGGGGGAAAGACAGAAAAGCAAAAATCTCTCTGTGGTGAAGTAGTTTCCCAGAACTGTCTCTTGCTTATGGAGGAAAAATCCCTCAGAGGTGGGTCATATGCTCCCAGAGCATCAAGCCCAGTACTGAAGATTGGTTTGTCCTTAATGCCACAGGTGTCCCTGTCAGTGCTCTGCTCTCCTGGCTCTCCTGTACAGCAAAGCAGCTCTGCTCATGCTCTGTTCTTTAATGTTTCAGCATCTTCCCTCCAGTGCTGCTCTTTGTTGCCTCAGCTCTGACTCGCTATAAAATATTCATGGTCACCTTGCATAGGGAAAGTGTGACTCTGTTGGCACTGGTATTCAATGTTTAAGGGATTTTTCAATCATTCCTGCTACTCTGGGCCATGTTTCAATGAAGTGTGCCTGTGTACATCCAAACAGCAGTGACTAAGTCCATTGATGTAAATGAAGCCACACCGGTGTAAGACCAGAATCAGGATCGTAACTGCCAAAAATAGAATATTAGAATTACATTTATAATACAAATATTTTTGGTGTATGAGGTTCTATTTGTATGTGGTACTCATCTGTTACAACAGCCACATAAGGAGTGAAGTTGATTTATGATTGCTACATTTTAGATCAGCTTATCTTTCCCAAGCAGACCTCAAGAAGAAAATTTTTAGTAACTTCCTTCAGGTTACTTTGCAACAGAGCTAAGACAGCTCAGATTCAGAAGTGTCTTAAAACATTTTCTGTCCACCCATCAAAACGTCTCCATTTAAGGCTTGAGTCTTACAGCCTCAGTCCTGGCCCTCCAAGAGCCTTAGATCTGAGCTCAGGACCAGAGGCTTTTGTGTGCTGCATGGCTATACAAAGTACCAGGTTTGAAACCTGCAGCAAAACCCCTGCTGATGACAGTGTCCCCATGAAAGCCACTCCTGGGAGCCAAACATTTGTAAACAGTGCATGGCACCAGTTGCATGGGTGTGGCACAAGTGTGCACACACAAACTGAGCATGCACAGAAAATGCAAGTTCACACAAGAACAGCATGGCATGTTGACAGAGTCAAAGCAGGGCATTGGCTAGAAAATAAGGAAGAGAAGGCATTCTTGAATGTTTTTAAAGATTTCTAGCTAAGTATACTATCAAACTTATTGAACAATAAATGATTTCTTCTAGAAAAATCCAAGAGAACAATGAATTTCAATAGGGATATAGAGAAACAATTCTCTGAAGTGAAAGCTGAATTACCATTTTTGTAGGTTGATGAGCTTAACTCATCTGTCAGGTATATAGTGCTGTGCTTATTTCTGTGGAAAGAAGTTGCTCATTGGCCTATTATCTCAGCAATTTTCCAAAGGCAAGTCCACATAGGAAAGAAAACAGAGGTTCTGTCTCTCATGGTCTCTGCCTATAGTGTTCCCACAGGTGACATGATGTGTCACATGTGAGCATGAGCTCACATGTGGAGCACTGTGTGGCTTGGTCCAGATGTGTCCCTCCACTTTCTTGGTGGCATTTGGGTTCCCTTCTGTGCTCCTGAGTGCTGTGCAGACTTGCTCCCACTCTGATTCAGGGGCTAGCCAGCCTGAAGGTGATGTGAGGGATCAGGGAATGTGACAGTGCTGTGAGCTCAGCCTTGGAGATGCCACAAGAACCAGGAGGCATGGAAGAACTGGGAAATATTTTTCTCCAACCAGGAGAGGGCAGAAACTTCATTGTGCAGTAGTATGAAACCATATATGCACTTCCACAGGCAAAAGTCATCCCTGATTTCCTGAAACTGTTAATATTTACTGCATGTGTAAGAAATGGAGGACCCTTTTTCTGGTAATCCTCATGGTCAATGGAACACTTTCCTGAAAGACTGCAACCAGAGATTCATTCTCTGCTCTTCATTTTCACATCTATTCCGTGCCAGGTACCTTTTATAATCCATCTGCTTCTCACCAGATCAGTAATTTTGTTTTCTTTTCTGGCAGACAGGTCCTCAGAAGCCTTGCCAAAAATATCCTAAGTCCAAAGTTATTTTTAAAAGGTGTGAAAGTCAAGAAAAATCCAAGTGAATCCAAGGTAAGTAGTTTGTACTCCTTTCTACTTTCAAATTCTGTAAGAGCTAATAGTAGGGTAAAAATATTGAAAGCTAATGAGATTTCAGAGCAGACATTTTCCATTTGAAAAGAAATAGAGGAAAGAAACTTTGAAATTGCCTAATTTTAGGAAAGATCTGAAGACCAAGCCTAATTCCAAAATGTCAAGGGCAGTCCTTCACTGTAAAGGCATCCTAAGGAGAATAGAGTGTATGCACTTTTGCAACTGGTTTTGAAACACTCATTTCGGATTAAAGTTGCCATGCTGAACTCAAACCCAGCTGAATTGCTGCTAATGGGTGAACTGACAGTCTCTTCAGTTTGCAGTAGACAGATGTCAACACTGCAGCTGGAACTAATCAGAAGTTGTCATCATGACTGGAAGTAACTGAAACTTTTCTTGAATGTAGATAGCGAGGACTGAACGGACACGAACACTAATTCATCCTCTCTCACTTAATATCTCATTGCTTCAAGCAAAGGACAAAGGGGGCAGAAGTTCCATTTCACAGGACATTGGGCAATTTTGACATTTTACTTCATGTGGATTACAAACAGGACTTGAAAATGTCAACATTTCTGGTGTAAACAAAATAATTCTTTTACTCTCAATTGAAATGCCTTATTTTGACAAAAAACTAAACATTCAGATTATTCACTCCTTCCCAGATATGCAGGAAAGGCATTGAGATTCAGTATCACTCATATGTTTCATCCCTACGATGAAAGCCAGAACTGTTTCCTTCTAAGGATACTGAAAAATGAAATTTCTTCCTCTTGCTGCCTTCGAATAAAGCTCTGCTGAGGTTAATGCAACTTCAGGGGCTGTTTTGACTTAACCAAGTAGAATTCTCTTGTTTTAGAGATTGCCTCTATCAATATTTTCCAGGCTGGAAATTGCCTTTGAAGGACTTTAGCCGTTCTCTATGGGCAGGTAGGAAAAGATGTAATTTATAGGACCATTTAGGTTACTTTGGGACACGTGGGTAGGTCACTACTTTGGTTCCCAGATCTCATAAATGAAAGGCTAACTCAAATGCATTAAAGAACCCTCCTGAAAAATCATGGTTTTGAAGCCACCCAAAATAAAACAATGTGGTGGTTTATTTTGAATTTTGTTTACCTTTAATATGATTGGAGTACTTTGGGTAGAAGGTGAACCCTTCATGCTCTGTCTGCTCACCTTATTCTGCATGGAATATGGTCCTGCCTTTCAGGTTCTTTGACTTTTAAAAATCCCTCCTTGAAAAAATGAAAGATTTAGAGAAAAATTAAAATTGTTTGCTCACACTGGAAAAGAAACAAAGAAACTCAGTTTTATGAGTATTGAAAGCATTGGAAATGCAAATAACAAAGACTCTAAATCAAATTACAGTGAGAAGAGATTTTAAATTTACTTGAACTATCTTTAAGACCTGGTTAAGCAGCATCAATTAGAGTAATTCTTGTCCAAGTATCTATTTAGTGTTCACAAAATCGAATATGATCACATGATTTTGGTGGTGTATTTATTGGGATTCATGCCATGATGACACATTTTAGCCATGGTGGTCTAAAGATATAGATAAGGGAAGTTACTTAGGGAAAAATCACATTTTCATTAGTCTATTTGCTATTGCTGGGAAAAGAGGGCTGATTGGAACTGAAGGAGAAAGAAGCTATTCAGATGAAAATGAGAGCACATTTTGATTTAAGGAATAATTTGTGATGCTGATCAATAAAAATGTTGTATCACCAATGAATATGATCTCCTTGTTTGAAAGTACACTTCAAAATAAAAAGTTCATGAGAAGTTTTTTCTTTTGTCTTCTGCATGTCTCTTGTTCTGTGCTGTAGCTTGGGGAACTCTGCAGAAAAATCACAAATAAAAGTTTGATTTTATCAGAGGAATGGGAGATTTGTGACATGCCTCCCTGAGCATAAAATGCCATCTTATTTAAAAAGTTTTTTTTTTCTTTTCAGTGAAATTAATGTTTTTTTTTTCCTGGGCCTTTTAAAAACTACTATTACCTACCCAAGTTTCTGTTCAGACAACATTAATAGAAGTCTAAATATTGTCTGGAGTCTTCGAATTTAAGTTCTCCAATGTCTCTTCTCTCAGTGAAACACCTTTCATTATGTGGCATTTCTACTCCTTTGACAAGCTGACCAATGTGGGGAAGCTCTACAGACACATATAAATATTGTGGACTTGCCAGGTAGCTTGATTTTGTTATTCTTTGGGACACAGTGCATCCCTATTTAAATTCCTGGGAGTAGCTGGTGTGGAAAAATACAATTTATTTTGGTAATGATGTCAGGATTTGGCCTGTAGTCTGCTCAGGGACTACACACACAGTGCTTTCACAAGTCTAGGCTTTTTCTTTCAGTCTCACACCAGTTCCTTGTATCTCTTTCAATGACAAGGAAAAAGGCAGAAATGTCAAAGAGCTCTCCACGAGTGGTTTTCTGTGAATTCCACAGCCTCTTCCTCTTCTCCCTCCATATGAAGCAAGTTAAATATGAAATATAAAAGCAAAAGGAAAAAGGAGCACTTAAAAATTCCCTGTCAAGGCTCAGTCTAGTTTTTCTCCTCTCTCTATCATCTGCCTTTCCCAGAATGATTCCTGAGGGGGAAAAAGCACTTAAAATACACTCTTGGTCCTGACCCAACTCCCACTGCTTCCTTATTCCTCTGATGATAAGGCAAAAACCACTTAAAATGGGCTCTTTGGGACAGTTCATGCATCTCCTTTCTCTCATCTACCTTTATGCTCCAGGAGGTGAAGGTGCTTGAAAAGAAAGGTTTTGTTGATACTCAGCTCAGTTTCCCTCTCTCTGCCCTGCTTGTGTTTTCAGCTCATTGGGTTTCTCAAGTCTCCTCCTCCCTGACAAAGTAAATCTCACAGCATATGATATCATGCTAAAGATCTTGAACTGAACGTTACCGTATGGCTCCCGTTGCGTTAACGATTGCTGCATGGGGGAGATATGGATTTTGCAATGACCCAGTAAAATAGCTGGCATGTCCTTTTCTGTTTCCTCTTTATAGCAAAGATATATCAAGATATTAAAAATATTTACATTTGCTCTTTGCTGTGCGCTGAACCATTGGCCAGGAGCAAATTCAAGTTTCTGGAACTATATTAAAGCCAAAATTTTATAAGCTCAGCTGTAGTGATGGTGAAAGGTGAGGCAAACAGCACAATGCAGAGGCTGATCACAGAGCTCTGGGGTTTCCTTCAGTTGCTCAAGCAAAGGCATCTGCTACTGATGAAGTGCCTTCAGGTATTTTTCATCCCCTCCAGCTGCCAGTCCAACAGAGTCCAGGACCCTGTAGGTCTGCATCCCATCTGCTGGCACATTGCGTGCCCCAGATACTCTTGGGGCATTTAGGGGCGCAGGATGTTTGGGCAGCCTCACTGAGCTCTCCTGTTTCCATCTCTCTCTGGAGCATCTAATTCTTTTTTGCAGAGGAGAGCTCAGATAAGTATGGCTAAGAAGGAAGAAGAAATCTCAATTTGTCCTGCTTACAGACAGGAAAATAAATAAGGGAAAAGAAATTAGGGAATATCACTATAATAAAATATTTTCTGTAAAATTGGATTGTCAGCCATTGAGGGCAGAATGAGGAAGAAATGAAAATATGTTACATCAGTTTAGTCCTTTTTGTCACATTTTCTTAAGCAAAACTCTTTTTATACTTAAAAATCAGTTGCATGCAATTTCCAATCTAATAAAAATTAGAATCGATCAAATAAAATCTAATCAATAAATAGAGATGCTCCACATCACATTCAAGGCCTGAAAATTCCTATTTTATTAGGATTTTCACTGGAAACAATGCTGCAGAACCAGGTGAACCAAAGACAGCATGTCCATGACAGCAACCTGCCACACTGGAAGGAGACACATTTGAAGGAAACTGCGCGAGAGAAACATCTCCACAAAAGGGAGAGAGTAGACAGAACAGAACAATGCTTTGGAGTGAGACTTCAACAGTTTGAGCCTTTTCTTTGATATGTTCAATGTGCCACTATCATCCACACAGGGCCAGGGCGATCCACATCCACCTGTCCTCCCTCATGGCTTCAGGTGAGGCACTAGCATTGTTTGCTGGGTGAGGGGTAGGTATTTATTCTCAGTGTAGAGAAGCTCTAACAGAAGAACACAGGACAGCTTGCTAGAGCCCCACAGTCATGTTCTCTTGTTTTCTATTGGTCCCCAGAGCAACCTTTGGGACATATGTCCAAGTAAAAGTATGTTCACTGCACAGCACAGCCACTGCATCCCAGTTTTCTATTGCTACAACAGGCAGAACAAAACAGCTCCCACTGGTTTTAACAGAGCCATTTGGGATCCTAATGAGTACATCTAACACAGCAGCTCTGGCTCTGTACCAGCAACGTGAATGTTAAAAATTATGCATATGTGAAGGAGGATAGTTTGTCATATATTTCTGGAAAGTAGTTTAAAAACTTGGCTTTAATAATGGGCATGTTGACAGCAACTGGGCTTTGATGGCCAAGTCCCTCGGATATCAGCCCCTCTAGCATCAGAACTATTTTGACGTCAAAACAAAACAGGCTATTTACTTTTTGAAGTTAAATTAAATCCAGAGAGTATGATGCTGTTACAGAGCTGGAGTCCTAGGCCATTTCATCCAAATGAGCCAAGCAAGGTATAACTTATGAACAACTCCATAAAACCCAGGGGCCAGGTTTCATTCCAGCAATATCAGTTAAAAACGTGTATCAGGCCAGGCTGCAGAAGAGCAGCACAAGTGACTTTACAATGCATAATCCATTTCAAACTTACTCCCTTTTCACTCCCTATCATTGCAAATGGGATGGTTGGCAAATAATTGATTCTTCTGATGTTGGTACAATAAAAAATATTTTTTACAGTGAATTAGATCAATTGAATAATGCTTACCCAAGTTTAGGTGGGGAAACTTTCCTGTCCTATAGTGGGCTCAGAATTTTCCTTGGGGATCCTGAAGTAATCCTGTGAAAAGAAAATACTCTGGAGAGGAAGAGCCATGGCTGATGTCTTACAGATTCTGTTTCCCTTCCCAGAACCATTTTCTCTTTGTCACCTGATAGAGGTACCCAGGGTACCTGTCCCTACACTGTTTGCCAGTTCTCCATGCAGTTGTTCTCTCCACTTGTTCTGGGGCAGATTGTTGCTTGTATCCTTAGGTGCTGCCACATTCCCTGGCACATGGACCTCTGCTGGACTGCCAGACAGGGCCCCTGGCTTCCCTGAGGTCTGTTGTTACTAGAAAAACACCCATCACCTACATAGGGTCATTGTTGGCAGGCTGATCCTCTCACTTGGCCTGGTACTGGCATACAGGCAGCTGGTGTGCAGTGGCTGACCACATCAACTGACCATGTCTACTCCATGTGGCTGCAGCCAGGGGAGCTCTGGACCCCAGCTGCCTCCAGGAATGTGTCTTTTGTTCCATTGCTAGTCCACTTAGACAGAGAGAATCCCCTCAAACGGCTCCTGGGATCAACTTCTCATCCTTCCTATGGGCAGAAATTTCTCAGCTGAACCTGCTTCCTCTTGAGATGGGAAAAACTTCCTCAGAGGGCTCTGAGGCCCCACCTTGTATCAGCTCCCCTGGGAAACAGAGCTCTTTTTCCTTGGTGAAGATGGAGGAAGAGCATCTCCCTGCCAGTGAGGAAGGAGTGACCTGGTGTCCCCAGGCAGACACAGCCAGTGTTTATTATCCTGGATTTGACTGCCCAGAATGTGTCTGCAAAGCTGTTTCTAGTACAGATCATTTGGGAATTAGTATATGCTAAACTCCTATCCACTTAGACAATAGAAGAGGCTGGTTATGGCCTCAAAGAACTAAATTTAGGAGAAATCATGATCTTTATGCCCTTCAGAAAGATGAAATAAACAATTTTACAATTGCTATAAATGAATCTTTGTGTCATTTCTTTTAGCTCTACAGAGTACCCAATGTTAGGTTCCTTTACATAGAGCATGCTTGTGTCAGCTGATAACAAAAAGTACAGGGGGAAAGTAGTTAAATTAACTGGTGGATCAAACCCAGCCAGTGTGATCTGTGCCACCAATGATTCACATTGCAACAGCTTCTGGAAAAGAATCTTCTTTCATCCATAGACTTCTTGGAGCCCTTGTGATTCTTTCAGCAAGGTGCAGACCTGAACACAGTAATGTTTGCTTTTTTGATCTCAACCTTGGCTACTGTAGCACAAGCAAGATCTTTGGGAAAAGCACTGCTCAGACAGATTGAGATATTCTCATGTGAAGTTCTCCTAACTCACAACTTCAAGACTCCATCCAGATCAAAGTATTGTCTCCATAGTAATATGCATGGACAGTTTGGGACATTTTTACCTATAAAAGTGCTTCTTTTCTGCTAAAGTAATAAAATTCAATCAGCCTAGAAACCAAAGATAATTGTATACTCAGCCAAAGGTAATTTAGAAGAGTCTCCTCAGAATTAAAAACACTAGATTAAATCTTCCTAAATAGGTACATTTGGAAGGAGACAAAAAGAACATGTGAGGGAAAATAAAGAAACTGCCTTGATTTCATAGAAGGTCCTTATGCACCATCCAGCACCAAGCAGTGTGAATAATGGATTTATTTACTTAATAAAGTGTCTGCATCACTGTGGTGGCCACTGTGGAGCTGCTGCACAATGACAGATAAATGACACCTTGTATGTTTGGAATTTGTGACAAATGTCACCAGGCTGAGGGTGCAGAACAGAACACCAGTGTATCCTCTTTGGGGTGGCTACCAATGGCCCCTCACAGGGCTACTGCTGCCCCATCTGCTCTGTGCAGAATGGGGACTCTCAGACTTGCTTCATGTTTCTGCCCTGAAATTGCCAATCTTACCTGGGATTACTAAATACTAATAATACATGGAAACTTACAGCTGAGTAACAGATTTCCTGATTTCTTTAAGACATGGACATGCAAGAACAGAAGATCTGGTGGAACCAGTTGTGGATATAAAAGCTCTTGGCTGGTAACTGAAGCAAGAATAGGTCCTGTGTTTTTTCATTAGTCCTCTCATCTACTCTGTAAGGGTTCCAGTGACCTTAATGTGTTGTATTTTTTAAACTTTCACAGGGTTTCAACTTAAGGAAGCCCAAACTCTTGTTCTTGTGATAAATAAATGCTCATTCTCTCTGTAAACACAAGAGAATACTGCACATGCCAGTATTTTATAAACATGCCATGAAAAGCTCTTTTGCAGCTTAGAGCAGAGAAGTTAAATTTCACAATCTTCAGTTCCAATTGCAGAATAACAAAAGATGGTAGTTGAACAAAAATGCTATTGTTTCACTGGGAAGCAATTAGGCTGGTGATGGCAGGTCTCAAGTGAGAATATAGCTCCTCAGTGAGCTATGAGTACCTGCTATTTGCCAAAACTGCCATTATAATAAGAACACTGTCATGATTGAAAACCCTAATTACCTAGGATTTGGAGGTTTTTGGAAACTGTTGTGCTTTTAAAGGGCTAACTGCACTATTAATACAGGTTTTAAATTGGGACTAGGCTGAAGCATCCCACAAGTTTTATATGATGTTGTACTACCATCACTTAAGATGTGAACTGTTGGGTTTTTTTTATCAAGTCTTGATCATAATGAAATAATTTTTCTGTCTGAATTGGATGCACATTGCACTGTTTTCTTTCTCTTCTCTTTCTCTTCCAAGGGCTGTATGCTTTCATACTGAGAACAAATTTCTCTCTTTACATGGGACTGATCATGAATAAAAATGAAGTGTTGGAGAAAGAAAAAGAAATGTGGCTATGATTATACCATGTTTATGTCCACAGTGGACAGATGAAAGCAATAACACAAAGCTGTTATTTTAGTAATTATAAAACCAGAATTTATAATGATTTAAAGGCTATCTTAATAAGAAATATAAGGGCAACGTGCTCTGGAAAAGATTTCAATGAAAGGATTGAAAACTGAGATTGACATTCAGTTTCTTGGAATTTTTTGCAAGGAGGCTTTTATTTTGTGACATTCAGAAACCTAGAACTGTGGTTAATATGAATAGCTGTCACACTCACAGCTCTGGCACTTGAACACTCAGCTTGTGATTTAAATTCAAATCCCTGTGAATCCTTGGGTGACGGAAATTGTTGTGGTATTTACACACTTAGGGTTGGAGGATAATTCATAGGATTCAAGGGTGCTAAATGATCCTGAATATAAAATAAATAATGTATCCATAACCTGTTAGAGTATAATGCTAAAACAGGCAGTTAGGCAGGCACAATAAAAAAATAGGTCTGAAGAGGTGAATGGTATGTTTCAAAAAGTATCAAAAACTTTTAGCAGCTCATACCAGTTTTAGTACAAAGAAAAAAGGTAATCTATATAAGCAAAGAAACATCTTTCCTCTTAAGTGGCTTATAAAGAGAATTTTTTTTTTCTTTATTTGGGCTCTATAAGGGGTGAAAATGTAGTTCTTTGGAATAAGCTTCTTATTTCTTAACTTACCAACCATGACAGAAAATTACTATACAAATCCTGGTTGTGAGAGTTGTCCTTGGGATCTCTACAGGTTGCTTGAAATTTAATGAAAAGACTGAGCAGAGAGGAGATACAAAAAGTGGAATGAGTGGGAAACGAGGGGAATGAGAGGAAAGTCTGCTAGAGAAATGATGGCAATGCTGTGAAAGGATTTGTGAAGGTTTATGTAGTGAGAAGGAGAGGAGGAGGAGGATGATGCCATTTGAATGGACTCTTCTCTCTTGTACAGGATCTCAGTGGCTTTATACTCCTGAAATTCAATTGGAAACAAAACTGGGCTTTTTGAAATGGGGGGTTGATAATCACTGGCACAATTTTGTCAGGCTCTGTCTTGGTTTGAAAGACAGGTACCTGCCAGCAAAAGCTGGAATCTCCCTTTGAATAGAGAATGTAAACCCCCTCCCTCAGATTATGATAATTTTGCAATTGGAGGCTCTCAGGCAAAGATTTGGGAGTGGGAATAACAGTTCTTTACTAGGAATATTAGACAAAGCAAAGACAAATACAAATGTAATAGCACTAAGAGACAAGCAAAAAACAAAGAAACAACAAAACCTCAGAAAATGCCCTGACAGAGTCAGGGATGTGACCTGACACCCTGGGTATCAGGGCGGTGAAAGCAGTCCAGATGAAATCCTCCTTGAGCAGTNCATAAAGTACCCAGCCATCAGTTACCTAGCAAACCATCAGGAAAAAATTCCACAAACACAAAAGAAACAGATCCAACCCCCAATAGGCTCATAGTGAAATCCTCACCAGAATAAATTTCTTAATCAAAAGTGAATGCCTTTTTTAAAATGAGGCATTGGTTTGTTGAGGAGTTCCTGGGTTCAGTGCATGGTTCAGTAGATGGGATGCCACAGTTTGTGTTATGGAAAGGACTGGACTGGGTTATCACAGACTTTCCTTCTGGCTTTACATTTCCACTGCTGACTGTGAGAAAGCTGCCAGCTCCTGTGTCTGAAATTCTCTATTTGTATATTTACAGAATGAACTACTAAAAATACTTGCAATAAAAAAAAAATACAAACCGAAGAGCTGAAAAAGTAAATAATGGGAAGTCAAAATGAAATTATTCTAGGATTTTGACTTTTTTATCCCTTCATAGTTGTACTGAGGGAATAACAGAAGGGCTACTATATATCTTCTGATAAAATTAATTAACAATCATCTCCACCACCAGACAGCACTCTAAAACTGTATAACATTAGCTACCAGAAAGTACATAATCAAACAGTCACTACAAGAAAGGGTATAATCACTTTTCTCCAGTGGATTTTTATCTATGTAGCTTTGAAAATGCATTTTGGTCCATATTCAGTTCTAAACCCACTGGACATTATAGGTCAAAGGTCAAAACTCTGCCTTAATAATTTACACTAAACCACTTCCTCAGCTCATCAGCTTTACCTCATAATTATAGTAATTAATTGTTCATTAATAACACACTATAATCATATTAACTTTTTATTGTGTTGCTTAGTAGTTGAATAATTAAGAATTGATATCCTTATTCAAGATTTTATTTATTAAATTTTAGTTATATATATAGTTTAAAATATTTTTGAGTGCAGATAGGAATAATGTTTCCTGAGGCTGAAGGCTCTGAAGCAATTGACCTTCTCCTGGGCTCTAGTAACCAAAGAATCCCCTTTTCTGCCACAGGGAGAAATGTCTTTTCTGTGGTAGTTAAATGAAATTAGACTGGGGAAATTTTTTGGGGGGATGACTGGACACATGGTTAGGTACATATGTATACAAAAATGTGCACATTTTGTGAGTAAAACACAGTGAGTTTTAGATCTGTCAATTGAAACCTTCACAGGCAAAGATTGCAAAAATTAAAAAATTTGACTATTTTTATGCTACTCAGCAGAAGGCATGGGGGAAAACCACAACTACTGAGCAGAAGACTCATATTTCCTTCCTACAATATAAAGCCTTGCTGCATAGGAAGGGTCATTAGTAAGTCAAATATTTCTTGAGATGGTGTGGACCTGAAAAGAAAACGTAGTGATAGACTAGTGTACAAATGTGTGTGAACATCCACATAGCACAACAGAGATTTAAGAGAATGATGCCAGATGGAGTAAGAACAGTATAGGCTAATTATTTTAAACATAAAAAAGAGAACATTTATTTTCATATCAGAAAGCAGAAAAAATGGCCATTACTTTGTAAAGGACAGTGGAGTTTTCTCCTGCATGTTCCCTTTTGCACTTGGCCTGTGCTCTCCATGCCAGCTTCTTCCACCTTGGCACTGTGAGCTCTGTGGGGAGGATGGGTGACAGAAACACAGCTCTGAAACATCTTTTGTGTGGTAGCAAAAAGGACCTCCAGAACCCAAGCAAATAGCTCCCAAGGAAATTTTTTCTATGCTGCTCTGACTGTCACTGGATACCTTTGCTGCTCTGCCTGCTGTGCTGGCGGTCACTGTTATGACAGAACACCAAAGATGTGTTTTAGTGAGGTTCAGAAGGGATCAGCAGAGGTGTGCCCCACTGCTGCCAAAGTAAAGCAAATTCCTCTTCTTCTCTAGCCATCTGTAAAACTGATTCCTGACAGAATGCCTGGCAGAATGGGGAAGAAAGTACCAAAATCTCTGCTAAGAACTGGCTCAGAGTGTAACAGCGTACGGCAGTTCAAACACAGGCTTCAAATGCAGAAAAAAGAGATGCATTGGGAGCACCTAGCACACCTTAGGCATGACTCCAAAGGGAATTTTCACAGCTGGAAACATTTGCAGTGATAAAAACATCACTATCCAGAGGTCACTGGCCCCAAAATCCCACCCAGCAGCCATGATGTTGAATCAGTCCCCTTGGCTTCTGCTGAGCTTGAATAGAGAATTCTTCAGAAAGACACATACTCTGAATTGTAAGGAAGTCATGGAAGTAGCCATGATAAGGAAAAAAAGCTTTAATTTTAGACAATAGTGTTATTTCAATAAGTCCATGTATGTGTTGTTTTTTTTTTTGTAATTTTACTTTTCTGCTAGCTAACAACTTCCATCTACCAAATACTGCCATAGAAATGAAATTAAATGGAGTCATGAAGAAAAAGAATGAGGGATTTCCTGAACAAAGCAGAAACAGGCTAAAATAATGCCAAATGTGTTTTCTTAGGAATTTTTCACTGTGTTATGCTGAGAACTGTCTACAAGTAATGTCAAGTGAGCTATTTTCCTGGCAAGTAATATGCTGGACTGGAACCATGGGTTTGATAATTGTTTGTACCTCTTGATGATGAAACATCTTGGCTTTCTTTGAAAAGAAATATGTCTTTCTGCTATGTGGAGAGAAACAGAGGTTCCTGAACTTCAGTGTCTGGGCAGAAGCCTTGGAATACTGAGAACTTGTCTGAGAGCCTGAGTCACTCCTGATTGTCTCCTGCTTCTGCCCGGGGGAGAATGGCAGCTGGGGGAGACCAGGGAACAAACTGCTGGAAAATATCTTACAAGTGCCAGTGATGTAGAAAAGAAAGATGGGAGAAATGACTGATCTCTCTGGTTGAAAGGAGCCAAGTAGAGTTTCTACAAGCTGGTGTAACTATGGCATTACACAACTGACACTTTGGCAGTCCCAGAAGGACTCTATCCCTCCGGATTGTGGCTGGCAGTTTCTTGTTTGATGTGGTGAAGTATTGGAAGGTGGTACTTGGACCATACTAATGAAAAAAAGAGATAACAACAAATACCCCTATTAGCTTAAAAAATGAGTAAATCCCATTGTCATTCATTTTAGGATAAAGTGGTTGTAACTAGTCAAATTTGACCAACATGATAAAAGTACAGCATTTTGAGTGTTAACCAACCTTTGAGAGAACAGCAACATTTTCACAGTAAGTCTCTGTTCAATGACTGTGTACATTACATGTGGCCCAGCAACATGGTGAAGGTCTATTAACCAGTGCTTAACTAAAGCTAAATAACAATGACATTCACAGGACTACATCATGCATTTATAATGATATGGGCTATTACAGAGAATACAAAATGAAACAGTAATGAAGGGACATATAACCCTTTATTCTAATTTTTTTACATGCATTAATATTTTTTCTGGAGATCAGCTTCTGCATGGCAGAACAATGTGTTGGCTGGCTGAATCTCTGTTAAAAGAACCCTTGAAAAACAGATGACAAGCAATTGTCCCCTGAGCAGTGCACACATTTATGTTTGAGTTTCAGAAACAAGCTGAGGGATTTTCTTAGTTTCTGCTTATAAATGACAGATGTATGCAGAACAGCACAGGCAGCACGATGAGTTTATATATAAAGTCCTGAAAATGCAAGATCTCTGTGATTGCATCATACAGGGAATTTGGTGGTTTCTGTTTTATAAGCTACAAAATCACCAACTTGATGTAAGGTGCAATCTGTGTCTCACAAGAGTCATGTGTTCTCTTTGTATCCACACAAGGAACGTCAGATTAAGCCAGTTAAACAGATGTGAAAAGTGAGATCCAAAGGGGCAGCTTTGGGATTTATTTCAATACTTGGAAGTAGGTGTTCAGCTCTAGTTAGATTATTATGCACATAGCTCCCTCACCGAGCAGAACCTGGCCTGGCACCTTTTCATGAGCTGGGCTGACATGGCAGGAGCCAGCTTGGTGTAAGCAGAACAGGAGTGTTTTCTCTTATGGCTTCCCCTGGCATCACACAGGAGAGTAGCCATGGATGGGAAGAGGAAGAGAAGAAACTTAAATGAAATAATGGGAGATTTCACACCTTTGCTTCATTCAGAACCCAGTGATGTAGTAGTAAAGAAATGGGGAGAAATTTCAGAATCCAGATGCGCTGTGTTTCACTCTATTCTGAGGAGATCCTGAAGTGATATGAGACTCCCCAAAATTTCTTGTGTATTCAATATTTTTTATAAAAACAAAAACAGTCCCTAAGTATGTTCATCTTCTCGGTTGCTTAAAAAAAGCAATGAAATCCCAACACAAAATCCAGACAGTAGAGTCACAGTAAGTAGAGTGAACTGTCTTTTATTCCATTGGTCTTCTCAGCTAATCAAAAAGACAAAGGGAGCAGAAATAGATAAGCTTAAAGGCATAATACTTTGCCCAAATTGCAACTGTATGACAATTGACGGAAAGAGGTGAAAACCCCAGAGAGCAGGAGGGGCAAAATGCTCTCCAGGATAGAGTAAATGGGAGATGAGAAAAGTATCAGTGCAACCAAACTTTAGATCTGCTGAAGGTGATACTTAATAAGACAAAGGAAATCATTAAAATAAGAAACATATTTGATAACTAGAGAACAGATGTGGTCATCATCTTCAAAGACCATAAAATTCTAGGAAAAAAAGAAGAGGGAAGAATTTGAATTCGGAATTAATGCATAAAAGACGACAGGCATGTTATGTGGGATGGATGAAGGAAGGTTAGCAATGAATGGAGAGATGGAAATAAAAACAATATGAATATCTATAAATATTTCTTTCCCAGTTCATCCATCACGGCTGTCAGTGATCACCCTGCCTTGACAGGCAACAGATTAGGCTCTGCTACAGGAAGAAGAGAAGAAAATTCTTTAGTTAAATGCTCTTCTTGCCACAGCTATAGCTATAGACCCATTTATGCTAACTCAGAAAATGTTATGTCTTCTAGACAAGAATAAAAATATACTCTTGTGATCCAATTACTAGGAACTTTCAGGTGATCAGACCCCTAAGAATATAAGCTGGAGCAGACCATAAGAATGACAGGTGATCTTTGAGTTAGGTACTATCAAAGAAATACACAATACGCCTCATTTGCTCTTTGAAGTTTGCTCTCTGAGTACAGTCCTAGGAGGAAAACTCACTGAATGCAGACTTCAAGCAATAGGGACACTCTGTCACCAAGCAGATTTCCAGAGGTGAACCCAGCAACTTCTTGTGTCCAATTAGCAGGGGAAAAAGGGCTCCTGGAGCCCTTATTCACTGGACACCAGGTGCTACTGCATTTCTTACAAAAGCCTCACATTAGAAATGGGTGCAACAAATGGGAGTGGAACACTGTAATCAAGGATCAGATGCAGGTGCCTAGAGATTTGCAGGTGCCCCAAAGTGCTGAGTTAAGCCTCTGGTAAATGTCAGTCATTTGCCTGACCAGCACAGGTAGGACAGTATCCATTCATATGGATACTTGGTGATGTGTGGATAGCTCTACTGAACAGACCTGACAGGGTAAGAGCACTGCATTCAGCTGTTTTTCATTAATACACAGCACAATCACAAAACCTACCTTTTTTTTTTTTTTTTTTCATCCCCTTAAAACAAAAGCCTCGACATGAATTGGTAGCTGCTTAGGTGAATAATAAAATGGCAGGAATGGAAGGCTTGCAAAGTGCTGTGACATTTCCTGACCGCTTTATTAATTCCAAGTTAAGCACACGCTTAAGTGCTTCACAGAAGTGGGGTCAATGGCACTGCCAATTTGCAACACTGAACCTTGTGGCAGTGATGCAGAAAGGTTGAGGCACAAGAATTTTTTTCCCCTTAAGCTGCATGCTGGCAATGCTTTCCTCGTGGCAGTCCTTCCTCCCTCAGTGTTTCTGCTTAGTGGTAAGGATCAGTGTTCTGTAGGATGTGTTGTTTTTTGGATTACTTGCAAAACAGAGGTCATGCCCATGTCTGGTCATTAAGAGTCCCCAGGCACTCTTTGCTAGCAGAGCGACAACTTCAGTACCCTGGCTGAAGACCAAGGAAGGATAGAAATTCTACCTAGTCTACCTTAAATCCCCCTAGTATTTCTGCTAGACACTCTCCTCCTCACTTCTCAGCTCAGAACCAGATTTAGAATTGCTGTTACAAAATGGCTACACCAGAAATGTCTCCTCTGTGGCTCCAGGCTCTGCCGAGCCTTCTGGGTTAACTGCATTGTACAGCCAGCAGGCATTGCTGAATTAATTGATTATTTGGCTTATTGTTCATTTTCTTCGCTCTTCACACTTTCTGGTGGATGTTGAGTAATTTCCCTTGTTTGTTTCCGAGGGT
The DNA here is from genome assembly GCA_013400575.1 of Peucedramus taeniatus. Classification (NCBI taxonomy): domain Eukaryota; kingdom Metazoa; phylum Chordata; class Aves; order Passeriformes; family Fringillidae; genus Peucedramus; species Peucedramus taeniatus. Next base: position 67,630 of record WBNO01010571.1, read on the forward strand.
TTTGTTAAAACACACTCAAAAATATGCCACCAAGGAGAGACGGAGGGAAGAGATCCTCCCCAGTTATAAGCTATTCTGACTGGTACCAATGTAGCATATAATTGAATGTTATTTCCACACAGTCCAGCCAAATGTAGCCATCTACAAGAAATAAGAGCATCTCTTAAGACTTTATATTTTTCTTGAATGAAAAAGAATTTATTTCTCATAGGTAGTTTTCAAACTGGGAGCAATATTATTTCTAAATTATATTTTAATAGCTAGTTTGTTGTTTCTGTTTCTGAAGCCATCATAAAGCATCCATAAAGTGGTATTTCTCTTGCATTTTACATGACTCCAGGGCTTGCTGTTCTCGCCTGTCAGGTCTTTTCAAATCACTTAACGTTTACTGGAACAATTCTACACTGCAAGATTTGCTGCTCATCCAGCGTGGTGTTTGTATCACAGCTGCTACACCATTGCCATCTCAATAAAAGGAAGCATTTCTCACCACTTCGCTAGTATATAGCAGCATGAAAATAATAATTTCCTTTGAAAAAAAATCCACAAACCTTTCATCTGGAAAAAATCAAGCAAAGAGTAATCTTGGTTTTATTTAGAAATGTTTGTGGTTGTTAAGGTAAACTTACAACCCATAGTTAATTTAATAAAAATGTGACATAATTGTCCTGGGCTCTGATATTGTTGTACCTTTTTTTTTTTTTCAAGAGCAGATTAGAATATTCAGACATACTGAATAATGAAAGAGTTGAGTATTAAGGACATATAATGGAAAATTTTCAGTTTCATGCCTGGCAGGGCATTATCTAACTCTTTATAAATAGCGAAAAAAATATTTATAGAATGTTCTCTACTATAATTTAATTATAAAAGTATTTCTGGCTTATTGACATATCATTTACTTTGTTTTTAATAGTTCATTTGCAGACACCAGAATATACAGAAACGAGACCAAAGGACAATGTTTCACTTGTGTCTTACAAGAAAACAGTTTAAGGGCAGTCACATTTTCTGGCTTTGTAGCTGAAGGTGGTATTTTATTCATTAGCTTTTCATTGGAGGATAATAGTTCTTATAACCCCCACAAGCCAACCATCTTTGCTCATGGAGAACAGCATTTCACTCACAGACACACCTCTAATTCAGTGAAGAAAGTTGACATTATTTTCTTCTTCACTGCTAATAAATATCTTCCTTTACTATTATGAATTAGAGAGAAGATAGAGTAGCCATGTCTTAAATATTTTGGCAATGAATTCTTCAAGTTGTATTTTACAGGATTTACAGAATTCCCTTTACTTGCCTGGAGATCTACACATGGAAAACATTGAAAACCATAATCCTGGTAGCACTTGAAAGCCATATTCCTCCCTGATACTTTTCCCTGCAACTCCCAGGATGTAACATAACAAGGAAGGTGTTCGATAAAATGTGTGTTAATGTCACAGCTCAGAAGAGATAAAATGAATGTGGGGAAACCTTGCCCAAGTTTCCCATCTCATTCCAGTTATATTCACCTCACTGTATATTTAATTTGAAATGCAGATCTAATTAAAAGTTAATGCATCATTAAAATGATTTGTAATAAGTGTATTCAACTCCATGTGAGCATGATATGCTCATTATCAGGTCCAGGCTATAACTGGGATCCTTCACAATGAAGGAAATCATTATTCATAACAAATATCTTTCTGGTGACATTCATTCTATACATAAATGTGATCTAAATGTTTTATCTTTTAAATAAGTTGAACATGTATGAAGACCTGCTGCCGAATAATTTTTTTCTTGGATGGTATCTGTCGTTAAGAGGAGTATTTCTTTAAATGGTTTTGACTGTGTTTTTTCAAGAGAAGAAAATAAGCCTTCTACAGAATTAATGAAGCTGGCTTTTTAGCCTAGGGTAAAAAGCTGGCTAATGAAGTAATTCATAGTGACAGCCCATGATCTGAATTATATGAATTATTGCTTATTAATGGGATTAATTGCTTCTCATGCTATAATACAAAATTTATGCACTTGTCCAAAATCTAGGTCTATAATCTGAAACAGAAAGAGGGAAGGAAGGCTGTATTATTTATATGTCATGTCCACATCTCTGAATGTCCATACTGCAACAGAGACTGAATGTAGCTGATTTTATAAAGAAATGTCATGAAATGAAAACTATAAAAGAGGAATAAGAAAGAAAATGGTAAGTTCTTTTCAGCTGAGGCACTATATCAAATTGCATTGCTTTACTTTACTAAGGACTTCCATTATCTGTATGCTCTCTTTCAATATATAATAAAAGAAAATGTATCTCTTTACATATAGCATAATTATGTGCTGAGTATAGAAGGACTTGAGGAATACAAAGATAAAACTTTTAAGATCACAGAAAAACAAGCTCAAAATAAAATCATATTATATATAGAGGGGTTCATTTATTAAACATACAGTTTTATTTGTATTATTGTTATTATTTGCATTGCACATGTGGACAGAGGATTTCATCTGGAACTAGAAGCTTGCCTGCACTGTGCCTTGACCAAACATAACAGAAAAACAGGCTCTTATGCCCAGATTTCTTGTTATGGAGGAGTGAGGAAAATGAGACATATGACTTTTATTCATTCAGAAATGTCAGCTGAAGCTGTTTTGCCTGATTCCGTGTCTATCAAGGATATTGATATTCATGTGATCTTACTTGCCATGGCATCTGTGAGCCATGTTTAAAGGTATTTGAAGATCTGATTCTATATCAGGTCAAATCCAGGTCTCTCAGTTATCAGGAAATTAATAATCAGCTAAAATATACAAGCCTTTAGGCAGAAAATTGGGAAATCTATTCAGACTGAAGAAGCAACTACACCTATCTCTCACACATCCCAGCTCAGTGCTCTCACCACTGTTTTACATAAAAGATCTCTACAAATCAAAGCACCTCTGCAAAATAAGATATCTCTTCTTTTGCTAAAGGGAACTTCACAACAGTGCTGTCATGGAATCATGGAATTGTTTGGGTTGGAAAGGACCTCAAAGATCCTCTTGTTCCAACCCTCCTGCCATGAGCAGGGACACCTTCCACTAGACCAGGATGCTCAAGACCCCGTCCAGCCTGGCCTTGAGCACATCCAGTGCTGGCTTGGATCCTGATTGCACACAGGACCCTCTAGAACACTGAGATCTTTCTAACATTTCTCAGAGATGCTGGGACCACATTACTCTAATTCTTCTCTTAGGGTCGTTGTTTGGAGAGCACATCAGCAGTGCCAATTGTGATGATGCTTTTGTAGATACAATTCTGATACCTTAATGAAAATAAAATTTGTGCTTGTATTGCAATCCAGCTTCAAACTAACACCTTGGGGATTGTAACTTACTGATTTTCTTTTACTTTTTTTCCATTCCCTGACTTCGAAAGCAGTGAGTAGTCCTGGCCACAGAGATCCCAGAGAAAGAGGTGATGATGGTCCTACAGCTTCCCTGGTACACATCTTAGTTCAGAATAGATCAGTTCTGTCATTATCAGGCTTCTTATTCCCTACCCCCACCCCCACTTTTTTGTTGTTGTTGTTTCTTTCTTTCTTTCTTTGGGTTTTTTCTCTGTTGTTTTTTTTTTTTTTTTNTTTTTTGTTGTTGTTGTTTTTTTTAATTACCAATGTTGAAGACTCCTGTGGCTTGACATTACAAATAAAATGAATAAACCATTTTAATTTCCAAAGTATTTTCTGCATAAGTACCACAGACATACAGAATCCAAGCATGAACAGTAATGTACAGGAGCAGTGGTCTACATGCATCTGAACAGTGCTACACTTGTGATTAAAGGGGAAAGTTTGTTACTCTGCATTCTATATTCACTATTTACATTGCAGGTCCCATAAAAAGGTGGCAAATGGGAGCAATGCATACTCAGATTTTAAAATATTAGTAGAGTTTTGAAAGAAGTATCTTTCCATTTAAAAATTTAAGAATATTTTTAAGGCATAAAGAAGCTGGTTTTTGATGTCAAAGTTATGGAAGAATTTTGATTTTATTTTCTGAGGCATCAAAGTTGTAACATTTTCTTCTTTTCTTACTCTTGAAATATTTAGGCAACTGAAAAATTAACTTCAGCACAGAGCTGTATATATGTAAATTATTAGATGCATCTGCTCTTTATTTTATACATATATATACCTATACAATGTATGTATTAGAAATACATTGCAATTGTATATATACATATATATATTCCTCTTTTTCAGCCCCTTCCTGCTGTTCCAGTTGTGTGTGGCACTGAGACCTCACCGGCGCCACGGCGCTTCCTCAGCAGCAGGGACTGCCAGAAGGAGGGGATTGCCCTGGCTGGGGTGCCTCAGCAAGGCTCAGAGCTTGGCTCTAGAGCTCTGCAGCTTTGCTCTATTGCTTACAGGTGAATAAATATTTCTGGGAAATACCCTTTGAGCACAGTAAAGTAGTCAGAGAGCAGGGAGGGGTAAAAAAGTGTCATAGTCATTGATTTTAATTAGCAATATAATTGACTCTGCACCAAAGATATTTAGTTCGTATTTCACATTCTATTTTCAATTTTTACTTTTCCTGCTTCCCTTGATGCCTGGTATTAAGCACTAGGAAAAAAAATATTCTTTTGGGATTAGGTAAATTTTATATATTTACCAGCCTTTAAAAATCATAACATTTGACATAATAAGAGGCTTCATACAGTTAATATGTACATTTCAAAATAGGAACACTCTTCATTTTTATTAGTCAAAAATAATTAGTTTCAAAGCTTAGACCACTGTGAAAATCCTCTGTTGATTACACTACCATCATTTCCATGAAATAGTTTTATTGCTAACACAGAGTTTTCATTGTCTGGGCAGAGGTGACTGTGTGAAACACCACTGTGACACAGCCCAGTGCTGTGGACAGGTTGGACATGAGCAAAGTAAATACAGACAAGCAGCCTTCTTCCCACAAACTGGCTTAGATTCCTATCAAAACTAGTTTTTAGGTACTAGAGCAATTTTGATCCACCTTCTTGACCCTATAAACTGCACACCAAAAATCTTCGTCTGGCAGTCAGTCAGGCAAATACAACATGAGCAAACTGCACTGAGAGGAAAGGCTGGGAATGTCTCACTGGTGAGAGAAGATACTTGCTTTTCATTAATGTCCAGTCTCCATTGGAAAACAGAAAGGAACTGGGCCTGGAACTTCCAGGACAAACCCCTGTTGTTGCCAACAGCCTCGTGCCTCCCTGAAGGAGGTGTTGCTTTACCCATCATCTCATGCCAAAGCAGCTCCACTTCCACAGGGAATATCTGCATTGATGCAAAGTTTTCCAGCCACTTTGAACTTGAGTTTAGAAACTAAGGACATTTTCCATGAAGAGTAGTTGCAAAGAAAAAGAAATATTTACACATTCTCATCATTCTGGATTGTGTTCCTAAGAGACCTTTCAAGACAGTCTTGCTATTATCCTACAAGTGACTGGTCAAATCTCTCCGTCAGCAACAGTGAGAGGAACTCCCAGCCATTACATATTATGCTGTGCTCTCTCCCATCAGCTGAAGACCCAAATACCTTCATGTGAGTGACAGGTAGGTGCCAGTCACCCAACTTCCATCTGACCCTTTTGCAAATACTAGAGGTTGTACTTGGAGAAGGTTCCCTTTTTTTTTTTTCTTTTGTGTGGAAAGTTTCCAGAGGGTCGTGCTGAAAACTTGATTCACTTTAAAGAGAAGCTAGAAAACAGAATTCAAACACAGCTTCCTTTAAGAAAAAAGACATCAGGCTGAGTTACTTAGTTTGGTAGAACAATCTGTAACAATGCCATTATTAAAGTTTCATAAAAATGTGTTCCTTTAAACACAGACTTATATGTGACTTCTACAGAGCAATTATAGTAACTATAATGTGACTCTTGTGGTAAAAAGTGACATGCACAATGCAGTGAGGCTTTTGAATTTTTAAATTAGTAAGAGCAGCCACAGAGAATATACTTCAAATTTCACCACCAAGGCAAAAGGAGGCTGAAAGCAACTTACAGTTTAGTTCATGTTTCACTTGGAGGTTTGAATTTTGCATTGGTTCCTGGGCCTTAGCCCACTGCTGCAAAGAAGCTGCCTCAGGCTTCAAATATGGCAATTGTTCCCAGGCTGTGTCATTTTCCTCAGCTTTCTTTAAGTCACTGTGGAAAAAGTTAGCCCTGGTAAAATTTAATCCTTTATTAAACAGTAATCTTATTTAAGTTGCTTTCTAAGAAGCTGGTTAAATAGCAAGAACAAAAAACAGTACGTAAACAAACTTCTAAACTAATTTACTTTACCACATACATTTTCTGTGTTTAGCTTTTAAAGTGAAAGCTGGACTCATATGACAATGGGACTAAAATTGTTAAAGGATGAAGATGGAAAACAGAAACAAATTTCACTTCTGTGATATACAAAAAAGAGTGAAATATTTGTTCAGTCTATCAGGAAACATAAAAAATTACTGTTTCCAACAATTCGACAACACAGATGAAATTTCAGGTATGAGGTAAATGAAAAATTGAAATGAAAAGCTGTGTGAACTAAGTCCCAAGACCAATGGAAAAAAACTCCTACAAGTTCAACAAGATTAACCAAACAGTAAAATAAGCAGTATTTGTCATGTGCTTTCATTAGTATAAATTATTCACTCAGCAGTATTTTTTCAAAGAATTTTGAAAACAAATAGAGCAGCTTTGAAAAGGTATTTCCCTTGTTTGTAGACCAGTGGATATCTTCATAACTTGGATTTGGCAAGCATATTTATAATGGTCTCTATGTTTTTAATTTGCTTTTTTGGGGATTGGGGTTTGGGATACAACTATTGTATCCCAAAAAACAATTGTATTCATGGAGAAAATGCAGTTACAAAGATATTGTGCCAAAACCTGCAATTTAAGAAAAGTAGGGTATTTGTGCCTTAGGAGATCTGGGTTCAATTTCTGGTCATGTGGCAATTAGCAGGATTGGACTTGTCAAGGCACTTAGGGGCACTTTTTAACTAATGATGTCAGAGATTTGTTGTTCCAATCTTGCTGGCAGCCAACATTTGGACTCATGAATTACAATTCCTATTAGGTTTATGTGAGTTGGGTAAGTCAATGTTAAGTCTCAAGACTAAGCAGTAGGTGGGAATCAAATAAAGTGGTTGGTTGGGTTCTGGACAGGATATTTGCCTTTGCCTTCAGAGCATTCCTGGGCAGCAGCCCCGGGCTCAGCACCAGCACCTTGGTTTGGGAGTTTGGGGTACCTAAAAGTGCACATGGTATGTCTGGGGCATCACAGTGCTTTGCTGAAAATTGAAAAATTCTGGATGGATGGGTCAATTCTTCTAATTAATTTGAAGGAAAACAGGCTATTTCATGATGGGAATCTGCCGAGATCCTGCTCTTGTACTTTGGCTCTCCAGCCTGCAAGGCCATCTGGGAACAAAAAATTCCTGGTCAGGAGCTTGAGTTCTCTGGAGAAGCAAAGATTTTTTGCAGCTGCTGAGCTTTTATGTTCATTATCTTGGTTACCATTTTCCCCAAACACCAGAAGTATGAATTCTGACTGGCTGGTCTCAAAGATCACAGGAAATGGCAGCACCTCTTTTACCCCAGGCCAATGCTTGAGAAACTCACTGACCAGCCAGCTCTGCAGCTTACAGCCTCTCTGAGATCACCCAGCAACCCAGGAGAACTCTTCAGGCTTTTCAATACAATTTAAAATAGGAAGCTTCAAAACAAAAATACTTTGCTCACAAGAATATCTGCCCCATAATCACCACTGAACATAATGAGACCTTTTAAAAGAATTCTGTTTCTGATGGTGCAAAACAATTGAATTTTCTTAGAAAACCTCCATCTTCCATAAACTAAAAATTATAAATAATGAGTTTTTGGAATTTTTTTTTTCTCTCTCATAATTCTATCCATAAGCATTGTACTTCCTTGCTTTTCTAGTAGGGCAAATTTTCTCTCTCTTTTATTCCTCAATGTATTCAAAAAAATAATTAAATGGCAGAGTTTTTGAGACAAAAAATTAAGTTTTCTATGCCTCAGTGGGAACTCTGCTTGTTCTAATTCTTTATTTTAAAATAGCTGCATTATTTCTGGCAAAACAATGCTTAACCAGCACCTTGAGGTAAAAAAAAAAAAAAAAATAGCAGCTCTAAGGAGCAATCTAGCAGGACTTCAGCTTCCAGTGAACAGGTATCAGCTCAGCATATGCCTCGTGTTTTATCCGTGCCTACAACTTGTACACGTTCTCCTTCTCTTCCAGAAGACATGCAACCATGATGTGAAACAGAACCTCCTGCTTCTGGCAACATTAAGACTTTCTTTTGAATTCCGTTATGAGTTTCTTTCCTTCCTAATGCTCACTCAGGAATTTCAGGGTGGTGACAGCAGCGCCAAAGTGGCCAAGTGTCTTATCTGCCATCTCCGGCATTTTTTTAAATAGCATGATGAAATTTAACATTTCACGTGGAAGATTATACTTTGTAGGTATATGCTTCAAGTGGTGTTTTGGTTTTGTATCTACAGTGCAGAGGTTTGTAGAGATATGTACAAGAGGGTTTGAATAACCACCTTTTTACTGTCACATATTTCCTTGGCTCCAGTTAAGGGACTTTCTTCTGAAGTATGCTGAAAATTCAGGACCATGGGTTGTTTCACTGAGAGATACAAGAGACAGAGGAAAACAGTTTCATGGTCAAAATCAGATTTTTGCCAAAATCCTGTGAATATTTCCAACATCCTTCCCAGTAAGCTGAGACACATATAAGCCATGTCACAATCTGCATGCACTTGGGAGGGACTGCCACCCTTTCCATCACCACACAATGGAACAATCCTATTTGATTGTGTAGGGAAGGAAAAGTCACAGAAAGAATGACATTAAGGTCACATCCACAGGTTGAAGGCACAAACACAAGCTTTCTCTCTGATCCTCAGAATACCTGGTTAGGTGTTTGAGCACAGTCTGCTGATATCTGGAGTTCACAGTAATAGTTCCCAAATTTCCAAAGTGTTTGTGGCAAAGGAAATAACTAAGAAAATACCATCCTTGCCCTGTCAGTGTCTCAGAAAAAAGTAACACAGTGATAACTGCTTAAGCTACAATACTGCTTTTTTAAGAACTTGATGTCAACTAATCTTGTTTCAGGCCACCTGGAAATATCAGCCTGGGCTCTTTCACTCCAACCCCACTAAGCCTTCCTTTCATTAGCTGTCTTTCGAAACTGCAAATTGGCCTGAATTAATTTAAGCAGGAAGTTAATGCTGAGGGAAGAGCTACTCTTCTTTAAGTTCTTTAGAAAAAGCTGTCTCTGACCACTAATAAAGCAGAGCTCTTTAGAGCTGATAAAATGAACAATCATCACCAAAACATCTTTCCTGTTGTTCCAGCCCCCAGCCAAGACATGGAATCAATACAAATACGGTTCAAAAGGTAACATTTTGTGTTTTTTCTAATAAACTAAATGTGTCTTAATGCCCATGATCTTCCATGAAAATCTTCGTATTCATAACTTCCATAAACCCAGGCCAATAGAAACACAATTCTTTTGATCAGAGAACATATAATTGGGGTAAATTATTCAGTGTCATACTTGTGCTGGGTTGCTCTGTAGAGTGTACATAAGAATAATTTATTTTTTGCTTCTAGGAATATCCTGGTTTTTATCACTTCATAGCATGCTCAAAGAGTTTGATAGGTTTTTTTATCATAATCAGTACTCTCTGCTGGTTTTGTAGACAGCCTTTTTTTTGAGAGGTACTGTCCTTTCCAGACTTAAATTTTTACTTCTATTCAAAATGTCATAAACACTTGGGCTGGCAAACTGACAATTATTTTTAAATCTGGAGGGGAAAGAGTCTGTTTCTGTACAACTGAGGAATATATGACAAATAATTTTACTGAGGTGCAATAATTTCCTGGGCTTTGTTTGTTTCTCTGATGTATTTCTGGTTTTGCCAGCCTCCTCTTCAGATAAATCATCTCTCAAAAATCAGCAGAGCTGTGGATAAGGAAAGAACACAACCAATCCTTCCTTTACTGGGTAAATCTGTCCTGATACATGAGTAAAAAGTTATCAGAATTATTTTTCTTGGGAATTGTTTAGACTCCTGTTCTTTTTCCAAACCCTTCACTCCCATGCAAATCATGGACTTGCTTTTGCTTCCACTGAAGCCAGTGAAATAAGCGCTAACATCATAATTTTCAAGATGGTCCAAAGCCTGTTTTGAATTTTATTGGGAAAAAAAAAAACCACAGCAGAAATACAAAATTTTAGAACAACTTTGTAAAGAAGATGACATGAAGCAGGAGAACAAACCTCACTTTGGAATGTCCTTCAGCAGCAACTCACTTGTTCTTATTTGTTTCCTGGTAACTCAGAGAAGCACACCCAGTGGGTTCCCTGGAATGCTGAGCATGAGGATCACTACTTCCTTCTTGAGTGGCCAGTGTCCTGATACTTTGGTAATGACTTGCAGTTCTGCTGTGGAACACCTGGGACTCACAAAGTGTGTTAGTTTTCCTGAGCAAGGCATGTCTCCACCAAATTATTTTCAGTGTCTGTGCCAGAACATATCTCTGCAGTAGATGCACTGATGATGTGGCAAATTCACACCAGTTATTAAAGATCAGATCATTAATACTGATTACTTTGTTAAAGAAATGATTTTCCATTACTTTTATATAAATGTGATTTTCAGATGCAGAATTATTTAGTATATCTTAGGGTTATGATTTCTATTAAGATGGGAGCTTAATTTCTGATTTCTGCCTTCTGAGCCCATTTTTGTTGGTGATGTCCTGTGGGATTCTCAATTTCTTCAGCTGACTCTGTGAAGTGGCACTTCATTGATTTTGTGTTTTGAATGCAGTGCTAACCCAAAAGTCTTCCTGAGACTGTGGTGGAAGCAGGGCAGGGCTGTAAAGAGTGAGGTGGTTGGATACACATGCTGGGATGCTCCAAACTGAGCATCCTTTTCCTGCAGTAATGGTCAGCTCTAGATCTTTCAGCTCTTCTGCTGCCCTGGCACCACACTCCAGAAAATGCATAGACATTTTTGCTATAACAATATCTAATGAGAACTATAGAAAGACTAAATAGATTCACTCTGAACTCTTGGGATCATTCATTGTGGCAGAGAGTGAGGACCCCAGGGGGACTAAGCTGTTCTTCCTTCTCCAGTTTTCATAGGAACATGTGTAAAGACATAATCAGGGTAGAAACCCCAGAATTAAAATTCTCTAGTATGCACACCTCTTGAGACACTAAAAATAACTCTGATTAAACACATAGATAGCTTTCTGTCATTTTAGTGTGCTTTTAGTCAACACACAAATTTGGATGGGTTGTTTAACTTCTCAAATTTTCTGATTAATGTTGTCCCCAAACACTCAGTTCTCACTCAGCCCACTCTTCCACTGACAGCAATGCTGGGTAGGGCTGCAGGGCAAGGACTGATAGCAAAGATCTTAGTACAAGACAAATTCATTAGACAAGCTAAATAATTTAGGCACATTTGAAAAGCAAATGAATGTAGAGGTGTTCCCTTATGATTATTGCTCACATAGATTTTTTTAAGAGGAAAAACATAAATTAATAAAGGCAAGAATGTTTTTAATGACAATATTAGTGGCTGCCCTGTGGCTATTAAGACATGCACTCATTGTAAACTATATTGATTTTTCCATCGGATAAAATTCTTTGGTTAAATTTTTATTTGCAGCTATAATCCAGACTGGCTGTGTTGGTCATTATCATGATAAAATGTGGTCAGAAAGTTTTTCATTGGAGGAGTAACCACATATTTTCAGAAAGACCCCTTAACAGCATCAGGGAGGGTCAGATGCTGTCTATAAGTGCAATAGTCACTGTTTTTGTGGAGACAATGTTGCCATTGATTAATGGAATGGGTTGCAGTCTCACAAATTCTATTTTATCTAAGAACTACCAGTTCTTTGCATTGTGCATAGTGTGAATTTACTGCCTTTGCAAATTAAATGCCTGACCCAATGAACATTCACATGACAAGTTTCACAGAGTTCATCCAAAACCTCCATATATGTACATAAAGGGTTTGCCCATCTACAAGAGAAGAGCTTCAGCCTTGGCAGTTTGCTGCTACTTTATTCAGGAGGAAATGGTCAGTTAAGATGAAGAAGTTCTGTTCTGCCCATCTGTGGCCCTGATTTTTACTTAAAAGAGTTATATGAATAAAGATATATGTTTGGAGATTTACAGGACATATATGAATGACTAGATAAAACTCTGCATAGGACAGGAGAAAAATAAATGGGAGGCTGAAAAATGTGGATGCAAAAAGCCTTTTCCACATTCTCCATAACCAGCCAATATGGTACAAGAATAAGTTTTGTTATGCTTTTTTGAAGCTATAATATTAAAATTTATAATGGTTGTTCTAAACTGACCCTAAAATATTTTGTTGGACACCTTGGCCTTGTACATGTCAACATTTTTTATAACCCTAAATAATTTGACTTAAGGTTTATGTTTCACTCATCCTGTTTCAAGGACAGTCATCTAAAGCTTTCTACCATTTCAATTCTCAGACCATGTGAGGTCTTGAAACCCTTCCCTTTACTGCTGAAGCAGGAAGGAAATCAAAATCCAGCATTGTGGGAAAGAATGTGGCCCTAATTTGACTTAGTGCATGGGCAATAACCTGTTTTCTGAAACAATATTTTTCCTGTGAATATTTCACTGCAAATCTCATGTTGCAACACAGTGGAAGTTCGTGGTGCCCTTTGGGTGCAGAGAGTCCTATGGGACTCAAGACACATCTTGCAAAGTAGTGATTTATTGTCTTGCACAGAGATGCCAAAACCTGCCAGAAATACCATTAAATGAATTACACTAAAATAAAACTTGGAGCTTTCAGAAATAATTCAGTAATGGAGGCGACATGTTCTGTTCACAAGATTTCTGTTTTCATAGGAATCATGTGAGGCAGAGCAGAACTCTTCATCAGATCTTCAGAGCAATTCAGAGATGCTTCACTAAGAATGTGGAGCTCCTTTTCTGTAGACCTCTGGAGTTTAAGGCTGTTTTTTTAGCTCTTCCTTTTGGTCTTTGAAGGGCTAGGGACCTGGAGGAGAGGGCTGAGCATTTCAGACTTTTTAAGGGGCAGCTTCCAGCAATTTCTATCTTGAATGACTTCTAAGCTTTCAAGAATACAGTCCAGCATTGCCTAAATTACAGCTACTCCTGGCTAGGAGCAGAGCAATAGTTGGTGGCATGGCTTGGGGCCAGGGCACAGAGTGAAACAGTGACTGGTGTCTGCACACAAGCAATTCTCTGTCACCATGTGCCAACCATCCATGCACACAACACACCCATGAAGACTAAGTGCAGTGACAAAAGAATCCTGCCATATGGCTTTAGTCCCTGCTTTTTTACTGCCTTCTTGGATCACAGTCATCAGAATTTTAAAAATACTTAAATATTTTCCTTTTTCAGATGCCAAACTACTTTGGAAAATTTAGCTAATAAATCAAGATTCCTTAATCCAAGATTTGGGAGAATATACACTTGATGTTTTGGTAGGTAGGCATGCCAGTTCTACAGTAATAGAGGTCTTATACGTATTGAAAAAGAAGCAGTACTGTCACTTCTGATGCTCTTACAGACCTTGCCTACCAGGAGAATAAATGAGAAACAATGTATAAAGGAAGTCAGGAAGAGCTGCTTAAGAGTTTGCTGAACAGAGATGTCTTTTTTGATAAATTCTTCATGTCAAATGCCAACAAGCTTAAAAAAGGAACGAGTGCTGTAATTGTGATATCCTGTTCAGGTTACACTACCCTCAGGGAAACTGCAACTAATGACTGAATTAATTAATGAGAAATTGTTTTATGCGTTACAGAATTTAAACCAGCCCCCTGCCCCAGTTTTCCTGTCTGCTTATTTTTGCACCAGTGTGAACAAAGAAGCCATTTGCCAATGCTTTGTTAACCTGTTACTCTTGCTAAGCATTTCCATGTAGTGCCCTGGAAGGCAGGTTATGTGCATTTCAGCTGGGAGCAATGTCTTCTTGGATCACATACTCTGCAATCATTGTGTAGAAAAGTGTAAAACAAGTACCTTCAGAATCCATGACTGCAATTTTTGGCATTATAGCCACTTCTTTCTAAGCTTGTCTACATGATTTGTGCCATGGCGCTGTGGGAAGAGATATGAAGAGATAAATTCAGCGATGCAGCTCCCTATTTAACTTCATACTTTTAGAACACCTTGGAAATGCAAAAGCCAGTGCATTATTTATATCACAGGGTTTTTTTGTTGTTTCTCTTCAGTATCATCTAAGTAGGCCTCTTGAGAAGATGAATGTCACGAGGGCAAGTTTTTCCTGTAATTCTTACTCCTCTGGGATTATATGATTATCCTTTCATGCTAAAATTGTTTTATCTTCACAGCTATTTATGGGGGTATGCTGCTATTACCTAAATTACAAAAATGGACTGTGCAAAATACTAACTCATTTATGGGTAGGATACTGCAGTTTTGTTGGGAAGAGCTGAGTGAAATAAGCATCCCTGTTTTTAACAGGATTATGTGACACATGGGGTAGATATAGATAAGGTTGCACAATGCATCTTTAGTTTCTCTTTAACAAACAGAAAGACAGCTCCTTTCAGGCTCACAATTGCAGACACATTTTGTTCTATTTGAAAGAATGCAAGAAATATTTTCCTGATTTTTATCTGCTTTTAATTAGGCTTTTTCAACAAAGAAAGCATTTGTTTCATTTTTTCAAGCAAAGCAATCAAAAAAGAGAAGCTTTTCATTCAGATACAGACTTGCCTTGACTGGGAATGGCTAAATTAATATTAATTTTAGTCCTCTCTGCTTCTGATAATGGCAGAAGATAGTGTGTTTACAGTTCTAAGGTCTTGCAAAAAATAAATTATTTTTATTTTGCTTGTCAATTTTATAAGTCCAGTGATATATTCTAGCTCTCTTCTTCAAAGCTGTGTCATGATACTGTGTGTGTACACAGAAGGATGTGTCTAGATACCCACCTCTGCATCCAGCACAGCTCTGGTCTTATTTCCTGGCCCACATATGAGGACAAATCCCTAATGTTATCTCTACTTACTTCCACATTAACAATCCAAAGGCTGATTGGGAAAGGAGAAACTCTAACCACACCTTTCTCTTCAACTTCTGCATTTACTGCTCAGACATGTGCACAGCTCCTGCTGTGGACTCAGGGCCACCAGTCTCATCATCTGCTTCTGTGGCTTTGTGACACAGAAAAATAAAAAAAAAAAGACACATTACTTATTATAAAGCAGAAAACAGCGAGAATCTGAAGGTAAAATCTTGTCCCCCAATGAAATCAACAGTGAATTCCATGTTGATTTCCTGCTGGCTGGAATTCCAGTCAGGGTTTGTATAGGTTTATTTCTTTTGGATGCAGAAAATTGGACAGAAGTATGTCTACAAAAGTTACACTTTAATAAGGTACCTCCTCCCTGCTCCTGCCTATGAATACAGGTGTTTGTTACCAGATCAATGATACACGTTCATAAACTGCTACACACAACAGCAGAAAACAGATCTTGTACCTTGAGAGAATTTAGTCTTCTTTTACTGAAAGAATCCTTCTGGGAAAGGTAAAACCTAACTCATAAAATCTCAACAGTCTTACAGATGGGTTGGATTTTTTCAAATCCAGAATTTTTGGGGGGTTGGTAGACAGGTGAAAGAGAAAAAGTATCTTTTGATCAAAAAAGAGACTAACTAGCTGAGGGTGTAAAAATATTTGTTTTTGAAACTGTAGTAGTTTTGCAACATTGATACTATTTTTGTATTGCTGCTTATATGTACAGTTCATAAATATTATTTATATGTAAGCAAAACATTTAAAAATGTAGTATTGGTATGTGTTTGGTCTAGAATGAGAGATGTGTTGTTGCAATACAAATCTGAATTTTAAATTGCAAATTTTAATTTATTGCAAAAATATGGGTGTAGTCTGGGGCACCAGTTTAGTAACCAAATGATGACACTGTGCATCAGCAGAACTCATGTAAAAATCTGTGTACACATATTTAGCAAATGCAAGACAAAGGACACTGTCATCTATCTGTTTCCAGTGGTTAAAAAAATTATTGCTCTTTTTCTGCTAATTTCTCTCCTTCAGCTGAAAATTACCATCCCTCAACCATGATTTGATATTTCAATGCAAAGTAAACTGGTTTATAAACCATAAATTTGCTTTATTTGAACTTAAATATTCTGCTAAAAGAAAACCATTGTTTTTTTCTGGTACTGATTTAATGAGAGCAGTTTAAGGCCAAGGCTAAAAAATAGACTAAATTATGGCAGAGTAATTACCCTTAGGCTTCTGCACACACTGGGATCTGGACTACAACTCACTTATTCTGGAGTGGAGCATCTATACATGCACACCAGAGAGGTTTCCTGGGACAATCTATTCCACTTGAGTTACTCCAGTTAATTACTTTATACTGATGAGTCTTGAAAGTCAGTTCTGCCTTTAGCATTGAAACATTCTCAGAAAAAAAAAAGGATGAATTTTCTCGAAACAACTTTACCACGAAACACCACATTAAAAGAAACATTTGGGATCGTGAAGCATTACTCTGTGGCACTTTTGAAAACCTTCCTCCTCTTGGCTGTTGGCAGGATGCACACAGTGCCAGGGCACCCCACAGCCAGCAGTAGGAGCAGGCTGGTTTGCAGCAGGGAAGGCTTTGCTCCCCTGTTTGCTGCCACAGATGTCTGTCCAAAGAAGGCCCTCATGCTGCTCACAGTGATGAACGTGCCTCTTACCATAAGCAATGCTGGTGATCTCATGGGGACTTGCTTGAGCAAAATGCACATGGAAGTTTTTTGCTGATTTGGGGCCAAAGCATGCAAATGCTAATTGAGCAGTGCCCTGCTCGCAATTTATCATCTCTGGATGCAAAGGGAAGCGTGTTCTGGTGTGTTACTGGACCATATGCTGCACCACTCTCTGAGGCTTCTCCTCATTGCTGGGGTGTCTCATTAAATTAATATGGGGCAGCAGGAATATCAGCAAAACAGCTTGATCCAATCTGAGTACGTTCCTTTGCTCCTACAGCTTCTGGCCGTGAGCCTCAAGAGTTAATGGAAATTGGCAAAAATGAGCATGTCCCACTACGGGCAGCTCATGGCATTAAACAATTATGCAAGAATTTTCCTTGGAAGCTATTAGAGATGATGACATTGTGCTTAATATTTGACCTTCCCAGCTTCAACTGCTCAATACCTCTTACTGTACACAGAAATTGCCAAAATCCCACCTAATGAGCTGAAAAATGACATATGACAGATCTGATGGCTAACTGCAGCTAGAAGAAGAAAGACTCCTACAGAGCAAAAAATTCTCAATCTTGCTCTTTTTTTCCTACTTTTTCTAGTTATAAAGAGTGTTTAAATATGTAATTTGAAGGCACAGATTAATTAAAAACTTCATTCAAAGTAAGCTGAATTCAGGCAAAGTTCTGTTTGTTTTTAATGTCTTTTTGGCTCAAATTTGTAATTTGTTCACAAAGTTATTGGGTACTCATAGGATTTCATTTTTTTTTTTCTTTCTGGGAAAGCTGTTTTGGTCTTTTTCCAAGGGGCACTGTTTCAGTTCCATTTATTCCTGGGAGATTTACACCCAGTTAACTCTTTTGAATTCAAGGAGAGGGTTATTGAATTAAACTGTAATAAAAATATTGCTAGGGATAAGAGAATCATGAGTGCATCTCACTGTACATTTGAGTCAGTGTGTACAAATCTCAGTGTGTTTCTAAACGATGCCATTGTCTCTTTTCTCTCCTGCATTATTTAAGTTTCATCTTAAAAGGCCACCACTAAAACTGCTATAATTACTCTAGGAGTGGAAAATAATTTTCAGCAGCTCTAGTCCTGTCTCAGTCAGACAAAACTCATGTTCTACTTTTGATAAGAAACAGTGGAGGTGAAGAAGTGAAACTTAAAATGTTAATTGATTTTCCTATGCAGTCCCACAGTCTTATTTTGCAGAGATGTTCGGGTCTCTCACTTCAAGTAACATCAATCTGAAAGAAAATGTTGGCAAAGGAATGAAACTGAGGAGTTTTATGGAGTGTTTTTATAATGTACCCCTCCTATTGTAATCAGTGAGACAATGTAGGGACTTGAACTCTGAAAACTTTGTGCATCCTCTAAGGGACCTGAATAAAGCATCAGTAAATGAATGGTATGCACACAGTCCTGGGAAAGAGCCTTAGCTTCTCTGCTTTTCATCACTTGTATGACTAAACAAGTTTATTATGACTTTATTTTTCCCCCCTACTTTCCTCCTTCTACAACCTATTTCCAAAGGGGTTTTGACACATTGTCACTTTTTTTGGACCCCTGGTCCCCCCCATATATTGTCACTTCAATGGTAAATCACTAGATGGGAAAACTTGATTAACTTCATGAGATTTTTATAAGGGAGTAAAATACTGTGCAAAACTTTGGGGCAAGGGTAAGCATATGATGTTTTATCCTACAGCATCTGAAGTCGAAGACTTGGTTGAACAGGACCACAGAGTGTGTCATTCTTCAGCAGTCCAAGCATAGTATGCTGTTGAAAGAGTTTATCTGTTCCCTTCCCCATGAGGTCAGCAATTTTGAAGGCACCTAATTAAATTCTTCATTAAATCATAAGAAAGAGGAGAAGAGGAAATAGCAAAGAAATCTGTGATTTAGGGGATTACAGATGAGCCAGAAAGAGTTGATCTTGAACTTGAGTTTTGAAACAGAAATATTTTCAACTATAAAGAAGTAAAAATGCCTAGCCTTACAAGAGTAATTTTTTTTTTTTTTTTAGTTTTGTTAAACTGCCTCCAAAATGCCTTTGGATTATTACACAAGAAATAAAGTGTATTGAAATAATATACTGGTTGAGCCAAATTCAGAGATGAGATTAAATCTCTTCTTGGTTTTATGATCTTTTGGAGTTTTTTAAAGAATGCATGTGATTGAGGCTTAAGATGCTGAACTGTCATGACATACATAGGGAGGGGCTGGGAGGGTTTCAAAGGCTGAATTTAAGCAGGCTACTTCAAGTTGCTGAAGATAAAAGATGAGAGGGTCTCAAAGTTCAAGCACCGACATCCAGCTAAAGGCAACCACATGGTACTTGAGGACTTGAATTTGGGTAAAACATGCTTAAATCCACATGCAAAACAATATTTAGACAAATCTTTGAAAATTTATAGATCAGTATACATGACTAAAAGGTCTGAATTATTTATGGACCACTGTATGTTGGGCAAGAATAGGATACAGTGTTTTGGGGTAGATTTTTCAGTTTCTATGGTTTGAATTGTACTGTGATTAAATCATAAAACAGAGCCTCTTGGAAAAATACCTGGATATTCCTTGTGGAGGTTTCAGAGTGCAGTTCATGACTGTGCCAGCAAACAGCACAAAATAGCATCATGACATGTAGCTCCAATGCAAATAAAACAGGATCCAAAATCTACAGGTGAGTGTTGTGCAGCATGAATACATACACATGCACACAAACAAAAGCTTACACTAAATTTTTGCCTTTTTGGTTTGGGAGGGAATACAACTTTCAAATTGATTAAGAGAGCATGCTTAATTAGAAACATTTATCACATGTACACCCACAATTGCTTTTTGTTTTCGCTCTTCATTTGAAATTGTATAAATCACAGGAAAATAAGTATCTCATATCCAAAATGCCCATCTCTTTGTTCTTTTTTATTTGATTGCAGTCAGATGAAAAGCGCTGCTTTGAAATGGAGGCAATGGCCAGAGGCCTATTGATTGCCTGTAAACAGAAACAAAAAAGCAGCCCTGGTAACATTTAGAATGGTTTATCAGTGATCAAAGCACAGGAGGTGCTGTCTAGACAGCCTAGGTGTGGACTAGCAAATGGATTTCATTAGGGGTCCTCTACTCTGGTGCCATTGTTTTAGCTCTGCTCTTCTTCAGGCCAATCTGTGATTGATTTCCAGAGAGGTGCCCAAGTGCCTGTGGCAATGGGATAAAGCTTACAGGACTTTGCTTGTTCTGACAAGGCAGAGTAGCTGCCCATCACATTAGTGCAAAATGACACTTTCATTTACTTCCACAGTGCTTTGAAACAAATACTTTCAGCTACAGCAATTGCACTTTGCAGCTTGAGCTCTGGAGTCAACTTCTTGTGTTCCAGAGAGTAAAAGGTTGTGAAATAATTTCTGAAGTATCCTATAGTTAAAAAGGGTCATATTCTGACATCTCTGACAGCACCATACTTTCCTCTTCTTGTACAGTCACAGTTTTTGATTTAAGGATGCATTTTATTTATAATGTTACTGAGTGTGCTTTTCACTATAGGAGAGAACAGTTTTACTTTTTATCCTTTAAAATTCCTGTATGCATCCCACATGTGCTGTGCCTGCCTGTAAGGATACTTGGCATTCACCAAGTGGTGCACTAAATCATAGGACTCAGATTTTTCAAATGGTTTCACTACAAGACCTAATGTGAAAATGCAGGGCTAAGGTAACTTAAAAAAAGGCCTGACATTCAGCTGGTGAAAATTACCAAATTACTAAAAACTACCAAATTACCAACGTGCAAGAGCAGCAGATGTGGTCCATGTTGCCTCAGCCTCTCCACTTCGTGCTTGTGCTGTTTCACAGGTGACCTGATTCCTGATTCTGCTCAGATGCAGCTGCTGCTGGATGAACTCCTAGGGAAGAGGGTAAAGGCATGTGGCAATCCTGCCTGTCACAGAACCACAGGATTCTAGAATGGAATGGATCTCTGCAGATCTTCTGTTCTGACAGATGGCAAGGCAAGGTCACCTGGAGCAGGTGACACAGGAATGTGTCCAGGTGGGTTTGGAATGTCCCCAGAGAGGGAGACTTCACTGCCTCTCTGGGCAGCCAGTTCCAATGCTCTGCCACCCTCAATGTAAAGAAGTTCTTCCTTGTGTTTAGCTGGAAATTCTTATGTTTTAGTTTATGACCATTGCTCCCGTCATTGGGCACCACTGGAAAGAGCCTGGCACCATCCTCTTGACACCTGCCCTTGAGATATTTATGTGAACAAGTGAGATCTCCTCTCAGTCTTCTCTTCTAAAGACTAAATAGGCTCAGATCCTACAGCCTCTCATAAGAGAGACCCTCCAGACCCCACTCTTAGTGTCTTCTATTTCCCCTGGGTCATTGCTTTGGTTTTGTGGATCCCACAAGTTCCACCAAGGTCATGGATCTCTTGGTAGTGGCAATACCAGGCAGGAAGCTCCAAAGGCTCCTGTTACTGCTAACAGAAGGAATATATGGAACCTCTAATGCAGAAATCAATGCTTCATCCCCAGAAATGGGATGTCAGAAGACATTGTGTCCTCTACACTGGAACTAGGGGTTGGGTAGGGAGCTCTGAGCAGGATCACTCCCTCCAAGGCCTTCATGGGCTCCTTATGTTACTTTGAAGAAGTCTGAAAATATTGAGGAGCAGAAATCCAAAATGCAGTTGGTGAAATTATTTGGGCAGTCGCTAAATGTATTAAATATAATTTTGGTTTTGCCTTCTTTTTTAATTTATGGAGCTATAACTGTGACTGCTGTCACACAACAAAAGTCTTTGTGAGACTACATATACCACATGAGAAAGATCTCTTTAATACCCTCCAGACTAGGGTTAAATCAAGACATTTACTTTACAGATAAAATTTTGACCAGTGCTCTGGTTTCAAGTGGAAAAGCCTTTTTTTCCAGACTTTTTGAAAAAACAGATGATGGAGAAACTGGCCAGGTCGTAGCAGGGGTCAAAGGGGACACTGAAGAAAAATGGACTGGAACTTGATTAAGACACCAAAGGGCTTTTCTGCCTCCAGATACTGGCTTTGCCTAACCAGGGTGAAATAAAATAAAATTGGTTTCAGGATGGTGATTTTGTTAAGGAATCTCTCCCCAATATTAAGGGAAGAGCAGCCTAGTATTAAAGGCCTGTGCAAGGTCTGTGTGCCATGTGGGTGCCTGTCATGTAACTCCTGAGCAGCTAAGCTACAAAACAAAAGATTCATACCATTGGCTCTGGGAGCAGAGGTCCAGGTGTCCAGGCTCACAGCTGACCCAGGCTGGACATAGAGATGGTGACCAGGTATCACCTTTCAGACAGCAGTCTGACAGCAAGCTCAGGTGAGCTGTGCTATTCTTGGACTCCAGAGGCTTCAAGGACTCACTGGATTCAGTAGATGTAGTCACTCATATGGTTACATTCAATAACCAATGCAATTCCATTAAAGGAAATTGCCTATTGATTTTTTTTTCCTATAGCAGTTCAGCCTAATTTTTAATTTACATATTTTATTACTAAAGTTGGGCAAGACTGAAGAGAAAAATCTGTTTCAAATACCTGAATTCTCCTCACCATTTTCAGGATTGCTTGTGTTTGCTCACACCAAACGTGTGGGTCATTTGCAGCTGGGATATGAATGTATGCACTCACACATAATGCTTACAAAATCCAAACCATTGTGAAGTGACTGTACTAGCTCTCTAGTAAAAGCTTAATATTATGATTGGCTTTGTTGAAGGCTGAGGTAAAATAGAAGGTTAAACTAAAAAATTTTGCAATCCTAACAAAATGCCATGAACTGGGAAGACTGTTAAAGTTTCTAAAAATGTGTTCCTCTCCTTCCCACTCTATCTGTTTAACCCATTCCATTTCTATTCCATTGCAGAAATAGTTTCACTTCTGGTTTGGAATTATAAGAAGAAATTTAAGTGACAACTGAAAAAGCAAGTGCTGAAGACTGAGGGGCATGGAAAACATTTTTGCAAATCTGTGTCTGAATCAAAGATGCAGAAGAAGAAATTAAGAAATAAATGAAGAAATGAAGCAAACAATTAAGAAAGTCTCCACATTTTTTTTCTTGTAAATGTAGTGACCAGAAATGGGCATTACTTTGTTCTGATTTATTATTTTCCTCAGCAGTTTAGTGATAAAGTGAATATAAGCCAAACTGGGAAAATTTTCAAACTCTTTTGAGTAATTATCTGCTGTTTAGTGGAACAACTTTCCTAAATGAAATCTTCAGAACTCACACTCATGAATTAGTAGTTTTATGCTTAATTTTCTCACCATCATAAAAACATGGGGGTAATACCACAAAACAATTCAGTGAATTAATTTATTAAAGGCTTTCATTGGCTCAGTAAAAAGTTTAAAGATTATTTTCTTGGAAAAAATCTTTCTAGCTTTCTTAGAAAAGACATTTCTAACTTTCTTAGAAGTTATCTTTACATTCCTGTTTTCGAAAAAAAATAAATTAATGTAAACGTTGGGTGAGAGAAGAAAGTACTTTTCCAAATAATTATCTTTTTGCATGATAGAATTGTGTGAATGCCCCCAGAAAGGTGCATTTGTAACATTTTGGTTGGTGATAGCCTTCCTTTTCACCAGTGTTGTGCCTTGCTTAGACTTGGACTGTTTAACATTTTTCTGTGTTCCTGTGCTCAAGTCAACTTTACTGTGACTTAGTTCTCATTAAAGACAGAACTTTGTACTTACTGCAGTAATCATGCCTGTCTAACCTGAGCTTTTCAAACATTTCAGACACAGCTTTTTAACAAACACAAGTTTTTTAAATGAAATGCTAATGAAATGCTTGGGACCTAATGAGATGCTGTAGACCTTTATGCACTCAGCTTCTTTGAGACCACAGTTTGCCAGGCATTCTCTCGGAAATGTCCAACAGTGTTTTGCAACAGCAGTTACGTGCCTGCGCTGACCTTTGCCTGGTGGTGCAAGCTCCAAGTGCAGAGCTTCTTCTGCCATTGCCAAGAGCTGTCTTTCCATCACATCTGTTGCAGTTTTCCATTGACTTTTGGACAGGCCTTTAACAGTGACCAATTAGCTCCTTCCTACCCCAGTGAGTGGTGTGGTGGTTACCCCATCAGCAGACCTGTCCCATTTCTGTGCTGTGCCCTATTTTGGATCAACCTCTGTCTCTCCCCTTCTCTCACTGACTCTTTTCCTTTGCTTCTTTTGGCTAGAATAAAATACTAAAATACTCCATCACCCACTAGGCTTTGGATTACTTAAATAGATTCCCCTCCCTTCCTCTGCTTGGCCTGTTCAGGCTGAGCTGCCTTATACCATGTGTAGCCCCAAAGCAAATTTGAAACTTAAATAACCTCAATAAATCTTATCCTTTGCTCTGGCATCTGGGTGTCTTGCAAGACTTGTAATGGGATGTTCAGGGCCTCAGCCTCTGGGAGATGCCTTTTGCTGCCTGCAGCTCCCGCCGTCAGCTGGGAGAGAATGATTGAATCATTTAAGAAATGCTAAACGACCAGGTGTGCCATTTTTTGACTTCTGTGCTCACTTCTCAGTGCCACAATTCAAAGGGCAGTTCCTGGCCCCAAGACATTATTTTTTAATACAAAGTAGCACTTCCAAATGTATGTTTTTCCTGGGTATTCCCTCTGCTTTCTGACTGTCTGGAATTTTTTGTTTAGAAAAACAATGTCACATTGAATCAGAAAAGTCTATTTGAATGTAGTCTCCAGCCTCACCCAGTTCCTCTTACTCTTGGCTCCCTTCTCAGAAAATAAATCTCTCTTTCTTATATGATTTTTTTTCTTTGTCACTCGATGGATTTAAACTTTCCTTTCCAGCTTTAACAAAAAACAATGTCACTCTCATTCTTTGCATTCCAGAGCTTTGGATTAGTTGATTTAGCAGTGATTAATTGTGCTACATGTTACCAAATTTCAATATTCTCATAAAAAGCCAAATTCTTCTCAATGTAAAAGTTATAATTTCAGAAGTTTTAGTAAAAAAACCCTCAAATATAAGTCTATGGGAAAAACAATACACTGTATATTTTAAAACTTTATTTCAAGCACCTTTTCTGAGACATAGATGACAGCTCTTGCAAAAGAATGTAATAGTCTTTGGTATAAACCAGATCTTTCAGTGATAGA
The DNA here is from genome assembly GCA_013400575.1 of Peucedramus taeniatus. Classification (NCBI taxonomy): domain Eukaryota; kingdom Metazoa; phylum Chordata; class Aves; order Passeriformes; family Fringillidae; genus Peucedramus; species Peucedramus taeniatus. The sequence continues at coordinate 92,613 of WBNO01010571.1, forward strand.
AATAGTGACAATTAATATGACCTAGGGATTCATTCTCCTTAATTAGGATTCATTTAGAATTCACCTGGAAAAATTTTAATAACCCTTTCTTCCTAACAAAGAAGCATGTGGTGGAATTTTAATGGCTCCATTATGTTAAAAACCCACAATGTGATTATAGTGACGATGGGAATTTGGCTGTACTGCTTTAAAAACATCTGGTTTAAAATAAATATGCAAATGTCTTCATATATGTGTTAATCTGTCAAGTCCAAAGGATGCCAGAGTTCAGTGAGACCAGACACTGAAGTGTAGTAACCAAATAGAAGTGGCTGGCAGCAGCTTAGGTTTGCATCACACAGATCTATTTGTTCATATTTACCTTGAATGCTGTTAAAAAAGACACTGCAGGCTGTATGACATATTCTGAGGAGATACACAGGCACATCAATAGCAAAGACCTTGATGTTCATCCCAATGTCACCTACACAGGTAAAACCCACATTTTCTTTTTCTTTAGGTTTGTGAGAATGATGTGTCTTCTCCCACAAACCTGAGCTCTCAGTGGTGACTCCTATATCCATTTCCTGGTTTCTTTCTTGGGACCTTATTTCATGATGAGTATATTAGTTCACAGAGAAGGTTGAAAACAGCTTCTTTTCTAAAAACTTTTTGCATGGGAAATCATAGACTGGTTTGGGTTGGACAGGACCTTAAGGATGATTAAATTACAAAGCCCTAACAGAAAACAATGTAGCATCCTTCTGATTTTCCTTTCCACAACTATGGTGGCCCAGCTGAATGTCCTCCAACAGTGATCGCTGCTGCTCTGCGTTGTCATCAGTGAGATCTGCCAGGTAAAGCTCCCAGCTCTGGCAGGGATGGTGCTGAAGTCCTGATCCATCATGCTGACTAGGCTTCAGGAAAGTAGCTGGAGATCAGCAAGTCAAAGACCTTCTCTTGGTGACAGGCATTTCAACACAACACTGCGGACGTGCATAATGATGGGGCCTCGTCAGTCCTGGTGTAGGTGGGCCACTTCCCACCTTCCTTGTGGGAAGTCTTGCCTAATGTGAACCTGCAGGTGATATCCTTGCTTTGTGTAATTCAGAACCAGTCAACAACCAAAATTATGCTAAGAGATGTTCTGAGGAAGAGAAAGGCATTTAATCATTTGAGATTATGTTTGGAGGCATCTTAGTTATATTGACTAGGAAATGAGAGACATCTCAGATGCCAGGTTTCCTCTTTGTTTACATATGTATGAACATTTTTAATTTGATTGCCTCCCATTAGGTGATGCTTGTTTTTCAGTGTCTGTTTTATATCTGGTTTTAATCAGTGCTATGCTATACAGAAAAATGCTGCTTGCTTTTAAAGAGTGTGAGGTAAGTTTAGTTCTAAAAACAAAACAAAGCAAACCCACCAAAACTACTCTAGAAAACATTAATTTCCACAACTAATTCAATAAAATTTTTGTTGTGCCATACAAGATACACATAAAATGGATTTTTCAGATCCCCAAAGAAAATAGAAAGAGGTCACTCTCCTTTACACTGTCCATACTAGCATGCAAGCTTGTGGTTACATGACACCCTACAAAGAGTCATTAGGTCTGTTCAGAAAACCCCCTGAGTCAGTCAAAATATCTCCAGCTGGGAAGTGCAGCTCTGTCTAGCCTACAGCACCATGCTGTGATTTAAAACCATGATGAAGCCCCTTGTGAGTGGGAGCCTATATACTTACTTTAGCCTGGGTACTTAATTTTCAGGATGTTTGGGATCTCAATGAAATTAAGTTTTCAAGGTCTGAACTTGTCTTCAATTTTATTTAATGGTTATCATCTGGTTTCTCTAGGTAGTTGACATGATTTACATTATCAGGACTTAATTCAATAAAATATTTCTGTAGGCTGTCTGTAAACAGAGTTTCTGAAAAGAACTAAAATTTGTTCTACTTACAGATACACATAGCGTTAAAAGTACTGTGAGGATGCTTTAGAAGTGTAAATTAGCATTAAACCATTAAAAACAATGTACACATAATTTGTATGGTCATCCATAATGTTTATAGCAATTCTCCTTACTGACATTGAACTGGCTCTTTCTACAAAGGTCCAATAGTGCTGTCTTTGATGGAATTAACCCAGGAGAGAGAAACAGTCAATAAATTCTCTAATGTTGAGTAACAATTTAAAATATACAATCCTCTGGTAATAACCATGGATTGGTTGTCTTGAAATGCAGACGAATGTTAAGTATTAATGCACCTTCAGATATGGGAAAATGAGTATGTTATGATTTATGTTTCCTTCATTCCTATCACCTTAAATAAGAAAAATGCTAGTTCTCAATTGCCAAATAGCTGTATCTGGTATTTGTTAGATTATGATTAACAATAGCCATTGACAGCTAGCACCTCAGAGTAAGCCAGCTCTTCTCATTACACAACTGATAGTTCAGACAAGATTTAATCAAACAATGAAAATATACAACGTTTATCTTAGCTACTATGCAGGCCTGCACAGTCTGAGGGGTTTGTGCAGATGGGCAACAAAATATAACAAATGTTTCATCTGACTCCCAAAAAACAGGTGCAAACCTAACTTTAATGGGCATATGTACTTTGACTGGCAAGAGCCTCATAAAGGGCCCCTTTGCCTGGTGCTTTTTTTTTCTTTGTTCTGCCATGAGTGGGAATAATGTGTGCAGATGGAAAGGATGATAGAAGTATTGTTTCTAGGGTTGTGTTTCTGAGTGGGATGTCTTTCCAATCCAGTCTCAGAGTGGCTTCTGCAGCCCTCAACAAGAGCAGTCAGCCAGCAAGAAGGAATAACTTTACCCCCTTAGCCTTCTCTTTATCCTTTTGTATTTTGGCTGACACCTGCAACATATTAATCAGTCAGAATCTGGCCTGAAACACAATGTGTGCAAAAGTAACTTACATTCTATTGAGTGACCATGATGTCTCACTGCACTAAACATGCTCATTAAAAACAGGCAAACCCATTAAGTTAATATAAAGCAAAAGCAGTTCCAAATACTTAAAAATGGAAGTGCAGCCAAAATTCCCAGAAATTGGAAATGATTAAGCTTTATTCCATATTTAGTACATATGAACACACATGTGAACATGAACACATTCATACATCAGGAAATGTATATCAGTTTGGAAGCACAGACTGGGCTTCCCAGGTGCAAAGGGATAGGAAATGTTGCTAATCACAGAGAAAGCTGGTTTGGGATGTTTTGTAGTCCTGTGTGCTCTCACCTAAAAAACACATATATTTGATCCACTTTTCCTTTCTCCTCTTTTTACTAGGGAAAATAAAAATAAAACAAATAGAAAAGGTCTTGTGGTCTTGGGAGAAAGGAATATATCACATCCAGTAGAAGAAACAGCAGAATTAGGATTTCTGCATAAATACTGAGTTAAAGGGATGAGTCTGAATTTAGTCTTAGCAGAAATTGTTAAAGGACAGAAATGTCTACAAAATGAGCAAGTGCCCTGTGCAAATATGTCACTGCCCACAGTAGACTGAAAGTGATGGAAAAGAGTAAATTATAGTCCCATTTTATCATCTCTGAGTGTAGATACATTTCTTCTACTTTTACACCAAGCTCCAGAATGCTTCCAGTGGCTCCTTCATTACATTTCTTGTCACAACAGCTGGGCCCTCCTTCATCAGGAGGAATTGCACAGGACAGTTCTCATCCAAAGACAGAAGAAGCATCTAAAGGAGCCAATGTGAAAAATTCTGACTTTAATGGTTAGTAAGAGGCAATAGCAATGTTAACCTGTAGAAGCATCACAGAAGATCTGCAATTAAGCATAGAGCCACACCTCAGAAATGCTAACAGCTTACATATTCACTTAATATAACATTTCTGAGGTGCTCCTGAGGAGACTTATGTGACCCTTGGCAAGAGACATAACATTCCTCAGAGTTACAGAAATGTGCTCCTGTGGACAGAGGTAATTACAAACAGTTTTCAGAATAAAAACTAAAGACATTTGAGGACCAAGGCCATGAAGAAGTAAATAATCTGTGAATATACCAGAGTATTTGTGACACACAAGTTGAAAGTCTCCAAGCATCCCTAGAGTACCCTCATGCCATGTATGCAGGCTTGGCCATGGTTATAATCATGCCATGAAAACCACTTGTGCTGTGCAATTGCAAGTGTGACGTCCCACAGGAACTTACTCTCCAAACTGGAAGGAATTATGCCAGTTAACACTTTCAAAGCAATATGAGGTCAATATTTCAAGTTTTAGAAATACTTAGAAGAACTCAGTCTTGGCAAGAGGAGTAGAGGCCTTGCCTGCCTTCCAGAATCAATGCTTTCAGTCTTTCTTTGGCTGTATCATGGAGTTCAGCTCTGAGTGAGCTTTCTGTGGCTATGTACTTTGTCACCAGCTTCATCCAATAAAGCAGCAGTGGGGACTTTAAAGGGATAATTAATGCAAAAAAGTTGTTCTGACTAAAGCAATACCAGTTTTTACCAGTTTCATAAAGGAGCCAACAACTCAACAGTTACGGCCTTATTAGAAACATGAGTTAAAGTTCTGTATTTTTCCCCCCCAAAAAACCGTACCTGCTGTTCTTGAACTGAGGAGAAAAGAGGCAAGGGAGCTAAATGGGTAACTGGTCACTGTAGTATGATGAGGCCAGAACTTTCTCTGACTTATAAATAGCCCAGCCAAAGTCTGGGATGAAGTGTGCTGGGGTCATACAAAGAATTCATGGCACATGCCAGAATTGCACAATGTCGTAATTGTAACTCTTGCTTTCATTTATTAACTGCAGTATTTCTTGTGCCAAGTCTGTAGTTAAACTGCACATTCTCTGGGAAGCAAAAGTGTTGTCTTTATATTCAACAAGGTGCCTATAACACTTTTGGAGCCACAATTATTGTAGTATAGTTCTATGCATTGCTGTAGAATTCATATCCCAAAGAGTCTTTCTGAAACATCAGTTACACTTTACAGTACTCCCCGCTCCTCTCATTTTTTCTTTTTTCTTTTTTTCTTTCTTCTTTCTTCTTTTCTTCTCCATGCAAAAAGAGAAGAACATAATGCCAGATGTATCAAGCTGCTGGGTTTGCAATATGCTTAGCAACACAAACAGCTTTGCTGACAATGATCCCAGTGAGAGGAAGCGTTTCACAATAAAGCCATTAGCCATGATGTGGTCTGAAGTTCCAGATGCATGTGTCTAAAAGTTGGCCTTTTTTTTTGCCTATCTGGTTTCCTGTGAATTCTGGACTGTGAAATGCACAATGTACCATTTTTATTGGCCCATGTATATTGGGAATGATATGCCTATAGTGGTGCCTGCAAAAAATCTCTTGAACACTGGAGAGCATGTGTGGGTCAATTGCATTTCTTCCTTAAGGTTTGGGGAAAACTATCTATTTTTTTAAAAAAGACATTTGCTTGTGAAAAAAACATGCAATTTTTGATTCCCTTCATAGTATTTAAGAGAGAAGAAAAACATATAGCCTTTTCCACTTCCCAGTTCCCTGCATAAACTTTATATACCTTGAAGAAGAAATATTCCTCAGAATGCCTTCCATATGATCTACTTTAGCTAGTCTTATTCTGAATACACAATTAATCTGAATAATATCTACTGAGATATTTAAAGGCCTGATTATATTAGAGACATTTGTAGCTGTCTAATGTTACCTCACTGATCACAATGATTCTTGTCAGTAAGTAGCTGTGAATTGCAGGCACAACAATTCACAACCCAGCACTTATTTTACAGACAATCTCTTTATGTCCACACAGCTAATCTAACTGTACTCTGAGAGTGCTGTTCCTTAAATATTCTGAGTCCTGACTTGACTTCTGCATTTCACAAGAGTTCTTAGTCAACAGATATTGTAATATGTGATTCTAGGGAAATAAAATGGAAAAAGCCTTCTAAGCCATCAAAGCAGGGCAACAGATGCCTAGTTTAGGAGGGCTGGAGCATATTTCCCTTTCTTCCAGACAAAACAGATCTACAGGAGAAGACCTAAAACTGTAGTGATACTGGGACTGAAGACAAGAGCAGCAGAGCTGAAAGACCATGCCCATGTCTTGGGACACAGCAACAGCAAGAACTTTTTTACTTAATGATGCCACTGCTACGAGGAGGATTACTTGTGGAATAAGCTTACATGAATAAATCAGGGTGACTTGGTCAATTGTCAATGTTTTTTTAGAAAAAAATTCCAAAAAGACCTGCAGCTCATTTTTTCCCCAATCAGTCTAAGAAAAGATAGCCTAAAACTAGATCAGACCGAAATAATTATTTCAGATTTTATTGGAAGATAAGGAAAGAAAAATCTAATATAAAATCTTTCAAAACTGATTGGAAGCATGTATCCATTTTAGAAATTAGCTAATTTCAATGGAATAAGCACTTTAGCTATATTTAGGATTTATGACCGTTTTCTACACAAAGCTGTCAAGTAAGAACAAAATTTTACTTGGCAAATTGAAGCATGTTTTGTTTCAAAACATATGGTGTAGAAATTTGGGAAACTTATTTAATGATGCTTGAATTCTCTCCTTAACTTCCCTTTCCCATTATACTGGCTTTGAGGGACAGCTGTTCCCCACAAACCCCTCCTCCTGACACTCTGCTGTTTCTTTTCAGACCTGCTGCACTGTTCTTGTCTCCTTCTGCCTTATAAAGAATCTTTAATTGGTAAGACCTAGCAGAAATTCTTCTCTCCCTCCTTTGCTTACATTCAGCTCCTTTTGCTACCTTTCTCTCTGCATTATTTTGTGCCTATTTTTCCCTGACTTGCTGCAGTTGGACACTCTCCAAACTTTTCTGCCTCCCACCCCTGATTCCCAAAATCTAATTCCCCTAACTGATGGAGTGTTAGAAAACTGACAGAAGAAAAGCCATCAGTTTCATTACAGAGATCAGGCTGAATGTCAAAGTGGGATTACTTAAAACTCTATTATTATAGTTTTTCTTCATTTAGGGTGAAAAACTCTTGTAGAAAACTCTGAAAAAAACCCCTACACACATTCACATGTCATTCCTTTAAATTTTGCTGTGCATAGAGCTACTAATATCATTGTGAAAAAACAAGGAATATTTTCTTCTCTGAGAAGAATCTTATCTCAATTTTGTTTTCAAATATATTCTTCAGTAATCAGGGGATGGCTACTAGCTGTTTATATTTTCTGACATCATTGTCCACTGTTAACATTAGTTTTAATTTCCATGCTTTTAATTGACACACAGTTGAGTTCATAGTGCTTTATGTTGTAGTATGCTGTAATTTGATTTTGCAGCATTCTATAAATATCCACTTTACAGAGGTCAGAAAATATCAGGTGCTAGAAATATCCTTGTTCCCTCCTTGTGCATGAGATTAGCTCTAGTTTGCCAATCAGCACTGTTATTTAATTCTTGTTTATATTTTTGTTTCTTTTATCTGTGGTATGTATAATATATGGGATATTCATAATACACAGGATATCAGAACTAAAAAAAGTATAAATCTGAAAAAATTCTTCATGTTGTTTAATATTAATGTCACACAAAAAAATATAGGGTTTTTAGTAGTTTGGAGTTTTTTGTTTGATTGGTTGGTTGGTTTTTATCTGGTTGGTTTGCTGTTGTTTTTTAATTTCTGAGAAATAGATTTTATCTCTGGTCCTGATGTTAGCGACAATGAATTTTTAAATAATTAAGAAGTCATTGTCATTGTCTTCACACTAATTCAGTGAATAGAACCACTGGATTCCATTGCTGGTATCCTGGTATGACTTGGAACCTCCAAGGAAGGTCCTTTGTGACCACTAAGTGCCAGCTGTTAATGATGAGGGGTGTCCAGGGAGCTCCAAGTTAAGTCTTGGGTGTAGCCATTTACAGTTCAGACATCTCTAAGTGTTGGAAGGTTTGTTGAGAAGACATTTCAAAAAACAGCACTGCTGCTTAGCTATCTTTAAATTTTCTTATAATTTCTTATAAATAAAGTTGTGGTTTTGTTTTGATGGGGGTTTTTGTTTGTTTTTTAGGGTTTTTTTGTGGATTTTGTTTTTCCCAAATGCCTAAATTTGTTTTTGCTCCATTAGAAATTATACAAAATATCAATATCTTCTTGCCTCCTCCCAATTACTTGTAAAATGTAAGAAATATGTGGCATCAATAAATATGTAAGCTTGAATATATAAATATTCAAAGAAGGGGAATATAATTAACATTTCCAGTCACTTTTCAAGAACAAATCTGTGTACTCATGAAAGCCTTCTATCATAATGTATTTGGCCACAAAGTTGCTATTTCCAATAATATTATGGTTTCATTACATGCTTTTGTTCTGTTTATTGCAATAAAATAATTTCTTCATTGTTAAATAATGAAAGCAGAAAACAAAATAAAATAAATGCTCTATTATGTTTTTGTAAAGGAAAACAATCAGAGCTGTTTGAGCAAAGCAGCCTCTGTTATATTGGGAGAACAGTGAAGGAGGAAGTCAAGGTCACCATTGGAAATGTTTGTGTGTGTGTGTGGGCATTTGCAGTCACATCTAAGCACAAAGCCTCAGCTGATTCTGCAGAAGCTGGGGGGATTAAAGATTGGGCTCCCAGCAAAGAAGGCTCAAGGATTGATGCTGCACTTTTAAGGTGTTGCAAAGGAACATTCCAGAGTGTCAATATCAATCATTCCTTTATGCTCCGGTTTAGCATTTTCTATTTATTTATCTGTTCTTTTGTTTAGCAAAATCCTCAGCCCTCCAAGCTGTGTTGATGTAAGAAGTGAAGGAGCTTTTACATAGCTAAGGTTTATTAGTGAACTAATTGACTAGTTCCCCTCTCCAGCCATGTAAGTGTTCTCACATTTTAGACAATCACCCCGTGTCTAACATGTCCACTTTCCAAATCACTTTTCCAACTTTCACTGAAGAAGTCAATAGGTTGTAGGACCACCATGAGTGCCTGTGCCGAGAGCTTGGCACTGGGGGAGTGTTGTGTGTTTCAGCCCTGATAGCCTGGAGTAGCTATTAGCTCTAATTGTTGAATGGTTGAACGCTTTGAAGGACAAACATATGTCCTAAGGCTGTGGCCCTGATGAATGTAAGGGTTTCTTTCACTTGTCATTAGTAATTGAGGGTAAATTAATATTTACTAAGCAGAGTTCCACAGGAAAGAGAATGCATGAGAAATCTAAGGAAAAGAATGCCACAGGAGAAAATGCTGTTTCCTTTAACACTTTGAACTCAGTAGAAATTAAAAAACAGCTAGTGGAAGCTTGTGATAAAATTAATAATTTTATTACTTGTCCCCCCTTATTATAACAATAATTTCCTCTCCCTTGATATAGAAATATTAAAAACATTCCAGATGCATAATATTGGCTATTAATGGGTGATACTCTGCTAACTAGAACTGCTGAATTTCAGAACTGTTGACTTGTACAAAATAGATTTAATTCACAATATGTGAAAATCTATCATGGCTGTATGTGTGTTTACAGAGGAGCTACAGAAGGGCCCATTCCTATGTAGCATTTGATTTATTTAATAAATTTGAAAATGTTGCACAAATACAGCTTTTTGGACCAAACTGTAACCTTTAAACATCAGAGATTCTTGTCATATGATATGTGGTATACATAGACATTCACACTTTTGTTTGATGTTTCCTTAAAACATCACTAAAGCCCTGAAGTCATCCATATGTTGACTGAATACCTAATGCTGATTGAATTAAATATGGCATAGGCACTACTTGGTGGAAGTCTTTTCGCCAGCTCCATAAGAAGATTTTTTTTTCTGATGTTCAGATATTTAGTAAAACCAAATGGAAGCATGGAACTAAAACTGGCAGTGTGTGCAACCCAGCAGAACAACAGACATAAAAAACAGTGTGTGAAATAGCAAAGGGGCATCTTTGAATGAAATCAACTCCTGGATTATTCTATTGGCTCAATGTCAACTTTACTACCAAACCTCTCAGGCTTGCTGATGGAGCCATGGCAGACACCCCTCACAGGGGCACATGGAATGTGTTTTAAGGAGCAGTTTTCTTCTGGTAGAATGGCCTCTCCTAGAGCCAAACACCAATCTGGATGCCTTCTTTTGGTCAGGCTCCATCACACCAGGAGCTGGGCTGAAGAGTGATGATAAGGGATTTTCTGTATTCAGACACAGATATTTTAGATAAGTTTCAAAGCACAAACCTGATGTAAAACAAGGCAGGCTGCAATCTTATGAGGAGAGGAAAGGAAACTTTGTATAACAAGTAATTTACCCCAGTCCTTCCACTGAGAAAAGCTAATATACCTCAGCACCACAGACAATGAAACATCAGCTCCTCTATCTTCATTGAAGTGTCAAAGGCACAGGGACAGCTAACAATTCTAACAGCTACCAATCCATACATTGAAATATCTTTATAGTCACGTCCTAATATCCTGGAAAATGGAGCAGGAGTTAGGGTTGCAACTTTATGGAAATAAAAGATGATTTCAGATGAAAAAAATCTACTCTGGCCAGTTAAACCAGATTTAAGTCTGTTCTTGTTAAGAAAGCCACATGAAACATTCTTACTGGAACTTAAAAGTCCTAAGTTAAATATCATTATACAGCACATACATTGGATTCATCTGTCTAAAGTTCCTTGGAATAAAGCAAACCTCTTTTTTTTGGGTATATATATTTGAGAAGAAAATTTTTTTTGAAAGCTAGCATCACAGTGACTCTTTAATGTGGAAACAGTGAAAGTCACTGGTAAGACTGTGTGAAATCACATCTTAATCTTCATTAGTCATACAGATCTGTTCCTCATTTTGAGACATTTATGCTTTCAAGTAAAATTCCTTCACAGGTAGCCCTGATAGAACACCATTTCCAAACACTTGGAATCATGAAATATTCATATTTTTCCTGAAATATGTGACTCCTTGCAGAAGACACTCCCTAGGTTTATTTAGATTAGAAAGAAAAACACAAAACTGCCCTCTAAAGTCCCAATGGAGACTCATTAGACACCAATAAGTCAAGCTGTTTAACAAAAACAAATGTATCTGAAGCAGTGGAATCTGCACCTGGGTGGCTGCTGCACAGCTCTATCGGTGGTTTCCTCACCCATTGAACATCACTTCTGATTGCCCTGTGCTGTATGTCTCTCTGTCCACAACAACTCAGCTGCTTTTTTCCTTCTGAGGCTGCAAAGGGAAATATTTCCAAGGGCTTAATTAATTTAGTATAGCAAGAAATTAGTCCAAAAGAAGGGGAAAGAAAAAAACCCCAACCAACAAAGCTCTCATGTTAACTACTGACACGGGACTATACAATTTCAAAGAAAGCATGTCTTACTATGGACTTTAAGAGCTCAACTTCCCATTAACACCACAAATAAAAATGTAATTGGAATTGTAGTTTCGTTTTCTCCCTCCAGCAGAGCATTAGTGCATTCCTCCCCTGCGCGGGCTCGGCGTTTCGGAGGTTGTAGTTAGCAGCCAGCAAGATGTGTCCTTTTGGCGGAACTTACCACTTTATGAAAGATGTGGTCAAGATCCCAAAGAACCGTATTGATACCAGATGTAGTCTTGTCACTGAGTCTTAAAACAAGACTCTCATGAATCTTAAGTTTCCATTTTCCCTCTCTGCTCTATTACAAGGAAAAGAGTCTGGGTGAATTACTGTCGATGTTGCTAGCAGAAGTATTTTTTACTTGAAAATAGACGTCATCGTGGGAAAATGTTATACAAGAAACTATGTCAAAACAAATTTTCACTAAATTAGGCAAGCTGAGGTTGTCATGTCTTAATTAAATGAATGCTTGCATAAATATGTTAGTACATCTAGTCAGAATCAGTAGTCCTCAAAAGCAATGCTGTATTGCCAATTTAGTTTTTAGACAATAAAGGCGTTGGCTTTTTAGCATTAGTGCTGTACGTGTTGCAAAACACAACAGAAACAATTCTCATTGGTGAAGGATTTCAATAAACTTTAATAATATCCATATGTACAATAAATATTTCTGGACCCTCAAGCACTCATATTTCCTTTTGAACTTGTGAACAGAAATTGATTCAAGGTGATAAATTTGTAATCCATTATGATGGATGGAGCTGCCTTTCAAAAAAAAGATAATGGTATATAATTTATGTATTCTCTGTGAGTAGATTTGGGGAAAAATATCTAAAAGGAAGCCAGATGTAACGAAATAGAGTAAATAAAGTAAACTGTAATATTAGTTTTTACTGAAGCATGTGCCACATAATTAGAAGTTCAAAGAAATGCAAATGATGCAAATATTGCTTTTGGCTACCACAGCTGACCTTGTAGTAACTTGGTTTAAAACAATATATTTATTACATATCTAACATTAATTAAGTAAAGTACGATATTTGAATTAAATTTTCAAGCTGGAAAAACAAGTGTCATAAGATTAAACAGAAACATATGTGAATTTCCGAACACATTTGCAAAGTACAGCTTTGCCATTAAAAGTTCAGATGCTATAGTTTTGCATAACAGAAAACCACAGCTGCACGTGTGGTAAAATAGCAAATGTTGATTTCTAAATGGTATTTGGCACATTTGCATATTTATTCCCCATTGTCTTGTAGTTTTATTAAACAACCTTCTATTAAAATTCAAAACATCACATTAGCAAATTCTGATGGCAGAGAAGATTGTACTCCAAGCTCATGGCCAGGATGCACACAATGTGATGTTGAAAGCCTTGCAATGAAAAAAGGACATACTGAAGATATCCACAGGGTGACAGGCAAACAGTGCCTTTCATCCTACCCCTCTCTTTTGCCCTGCAGTGACACCGAGTGCATATTGTCTTGGATAAAGAGAGGCAGTTTGGCCACAGGTTTGAGAGGAGATAGGTTGTGCCCTGGACTTATTTGTCCATAATGGAATAATAAAAAACCTGTGCTAAGGTGACTCGAATGGATCCCTGTCAACACATCATATTATTGGCCACAGAACAGAGGAGAGTCTATGAGAAAATCCAAACAAATTCTAAGGTGTTTTCCAGGTAAATGTGACTGGCTTGCTGAATGACTCTGTGAAGAGCAAATACAGCAGAGAGAACTTTTCACTTATTTGCCTTCGATAATGCAATATCAAAATAAAAAGTTTAAATAATTATAGACTGTGTTTTTAACAAAATTATGAGAGATGCCACACACTGGTGACCTGCAGGAAATGTATTCTTTCCTCATTCTGCAAGGCTTTTGCAGGTTTTTATATGAAAAAACCTGCAAAAGATGCAAAACCACAAGTAATGTGTAGCTAGAAAGAGCTAAGAAAAGCATAGAAAAAGTATTCAATAAGTAGTCAGTGATATAAACCATTACAATGAGCCCTTCTTATACATCTGAAGCCAGATGTTGTTCCAAATTACATCACTGTAAATCCAGAATAGTTCCACTGAAGCCAATGAATCTACTCCAGATGAGAGAAGAATTTTGTCTGCAATCTATTCACTTCAGATCAGTTTATATCCATATGTCTGTAGTTTACTGTAGTATTTTTTTAAATGAAGAAAATACCTGACATAATCCAGTGATCTCCAGCACAGTGTTTGTCTGACAGAACAAGCTTCCCTAACAGGTAAGTTTCTGCCTATCAAATCCCTTAAGTTCATTGAGTGGAATCAACCAAAGTTCATGTTGCTGAGTGAAGAATTATAAATCACCTCTTCACATATATCATGGCCTGAAACCAGAATTCAGAATTCACTACTTAAAAGGTGTCCTGTTGACCATAGCTGTCAATCAATAGCAGAAATTAGAGAAGTTTGTGGCATGTCACAACCCCCTGCCTTGCACATGCAGTGTATTTAGATCTACAAAGCAAGTGCAATTGCAGCAGATCTGCTCTCAAAGTGCAGGTGCATGAGTGATAGGCAATGGCAGGACTCTGTAGATGCCAGGGCTCCCTTACATGCCAATTTTGTGGCACAGCAGAAATTCATAACGCAGGCAACTGCAGAACTATTTCATCTAGAGAAAGTGACAATAAATAGGGTACAGATTACAGAAAATCACTGGCTTTTCAAGTGTATCTTGAACATTCCTGATGGTGAGGGAAGGCATGTTTGGTGTATGTGAACAGAACTATTTTCTCCCTGATTTACTCGTGGAAAGACACCACATTGTAGAAAGTAATTTTCTTTGCATTGACCCAGCAGGTGTGACAGTTTAGTAGGAGCAGAGATATAGTAGGGGGATTTAGAGTACCTTTCTCTCCTGCATGATTGATTAATAGTCAGATGTCTCTAAGGGATTAAAGGCTTGTCAACAGAATGCAGAACCTGGGGTGGTGTTTTTTATCTTTCTTGAGGGAGTTCAGACTTCTGATTCAAGAGGATGTGTAGCTTTTATCTACTCAAAACTGCAGCTCATCTTGTGACTATAGGTATGCAATTGAGCAAGAACCACCTTTTGTAAGACCCACCCAGATTGATAAATGTTTTCACCTAAGAATGCAGGTATTTGCACGCATATTTGAATATGTGCCTGGGAAATGGAAAATGGAAACAATTTCTTACCTCTCCAAAGGTAATTTGAATCCACAGAGACAAGTGGCCATGCAAGCCCATGCTCATCCTCCCACTCATGTTTAACCATTAGGGTTGAAGACCTCTGCCTCCTTCCTTAATGGTGTTTTTAAGGAACACAAAATTTAAGGCAGCTCTCACTGAACCAAGAGAAGACTAAGTGTGAATAAATGTTTCTATAATACAGTGGCAGGAACATAACTTGAAAGAGGAACACCTTATATTTTGTCCTTTTGCCCTTGATCTTTGGTCCCTTGGTGTTTTTCCAGTTGCTCTGGAAAGTTGGCTACATTTTAGAGCTGTAAATGGGAATAGTCCTGGGAGCAGAGCCCAGTTCCATCTTTCCAGCTGAGTACCAAAGCCATGAGTCTGTGCAGCCCAATTCCCTTTAGCTTGCCCTCCTGCTGCTGCTTTGACTTCTTCACACCAGAGAAAACAATGGTTTTACTTCAGTGGGAGGGCCAGCATTGACTATCCTGCCACCCAGTGGGAGGGCCAGCATTGACTATCCTGCCACCCAGCCCAGGCAACCACCTGGGAGTTTTCCTCTTTCTGTCAAAACTGGGCTTGGTTGTCGCCAGGGTAAGAAGATTCTTTATCCTTAATTTGTCACTACATGGACTAGAGCTGTTTGGTGAAGATAAGCTTTTCTAGAGAGATTTCCAAGGGAACATGCTCACAGCTGTTGCCTTGGGTACTGATCTCAGCACTGGCTGTGTGTGAATTTGCTCAGGATATGCCAAACTTCAGATCCCTTCCAGGACACTGGTCCTTATATAACAAGGCCCAAAAGCTTGAATTCTGTGCAATGAAATCCCACACACCTCCCCATCTCTGGTCTCTCAAATCTGCCTACACAGACTGAAACACTTGTTTCCACACAGGGCCTCACCAGCTAGGTATTTGCTAGTCTAGCATGGAAATGTCCAGCAAAGTTGAGCATTCCTGGGATTAAGAACTGCTAAAGATGATCAGTTCAGCTTCTCTCTGAGGACCTGCATGGCACAGAAATGGTGCTGTGGTAGCCTCCAGGATGCTCTTTCAGGTGCCCTCCTGACTTGTGAGCTGCAAAACTCCATGTTCTTCCAGCTGACACTTTATCTGAGCAACCACCAATCACCTCTTGCTTCCTGGTTAAAAAAGCTAAAGCTCAGACAGCTCAGGTGGGAACTTTGTTGCACACTGATAGGTAAGAGCCAGAGAAGGAGGACTCCCATTCCAGCTGACTTCTGAGTATTTAAACAGCAGTCAGAGAGTTACTGGGGGTCCATTTCCTCAGTGGTATTAAGTGGAGATTTTTCCTCTGAATGCCAAGTTTATTGTCTGAGTGGAATTTTCTGCAAGACATCCATCTTTATTAAAGTTGTACTATAATATGAGATGGAATTCACAGAGCATTTTGCACAACTGCAGATATTATCTTAAGCATGGGCTATTACTTTTCCTTTCCCTAGTTTTGTGGTTTGCAAGGCTCATGGTCAATTTATCTTCCTGCAGAGCACAGATAATTCCCTTTGATTTGAGGGGAGTTACACATGACACATACAGGAGAGCAGGAACTTCATATTTTCTTTTAAAAACAAGCAAATAAAGGCTGAACAAGGGATTCAATTTTACACTGAATACTAACTGAATTGTGGAGTTATTTAGCAAAAAAATCATACAACACATCTAAAACTGTGATGAACTATTCTTTTTAGTGGTTCTATTATACTGAAAATGATAGGATTCTCAAAAACCCACTAAAATATCCTGTGCATTTCTCTGCTTTGTTCTGCAGTTGTGCTGTTGAACTTCATCCTTTTGTCAATACATGGCAACAACAATGTTCAGTGGTAGAAAACAATATTGAAAGCTGCTGTTGAAACTGGATCTACTCTCAGTGCTGACTCCAGCTGATATTATGGTGGGGCCCTGCAACACCACCACTGAGCAGCCTCTCTCTGTGTAGATTTTCATCAGTTTTACATGCTGTAAATTTCAGCTTCAAATTGATTCTCATCCCTGTCAGAACAATAATTTTCTAACCTACCAGGTTACTAACTAGAGGGAATAAAGATAAGTGAAATTACCTCCTTCCAACTCTGTGAATGTCCTTTTAGAATAAATAAAAAGCATGAACATAATGCATGAGTCACACAGAGCCTGATGTAACTCCCAGTGACAGCTGAAACACATATGCTTTATTACATGATGCTGTTAAACAGCAGGAGAAAGTTCCAAATTTTTAGGACTTATGAAAGTTAGAGAAACCAGAAAGTCCTTCAGGGAAGAACTTCTAAATATTTTAAGGGTGTAATAGAAATCAGAATGGTGAAAGAGAAAGCAAAACAATGAGGCCAACAAATTTTTGCAGCACATTGAAATTTATTTTTCTCTTAGGGTTTTTAAAATATTTTTTTTATTATTTTCTACACATGTGCAATCTAGCATAATGTTTGTTTGGCTAAATATTTCACTGCACATATACTTCAAAGTTACCTCTACCTATGTATTTTCTGCTTTGTGAAAAAAATAACCATTGACCTTGTGGCTAAAGGCAAGGGTAAAAAACCCTTACAGGTAGATTAAAAAATATCTAGCACACTGAGGTCAAGCATTTTAAGTAATTTATTCACATTTCAGAGCAAAATCTATTGTGTTTTCTTTCAAAAATTTGTACATATCTTCTATATATAAGTAAATGTTAAACTAAATGTATATTGGCTTGAAATTAACTCCTTGGCTTTTCAATCAATATGTGACCACAATAAAGTATTTGGTGGGGAAATAAGATCTTTTACCTGATCCTTGGCCACTTTTATTTCTTTGTGTTTTTTTACTCTCATAACTGAAACATATCTGAGATGCTTCTATTAAGTTCAATATAAGGACAAGAACGCTCATTGTCTTCAGTAAAGACCATGGATTTTCTTTTCCTAAAGGAAATACAAATTTGTATAGATGAAGTCATGTGGATGGCAATCTTGGGGTCTGATTGATGAGTACAACTGATGTGCACAGCTCTGTGCATCTACTTCATGTGCTTTGAGTTTTAAATCTCTTTGGAGAGTGTTGTGCCTGCTGCCTATGAGTTCTCATTCTCTCACTCTTTCTCAAAACAATGTGAATTGTTTACAAATCAGCTGATAAACTGTGCTCAGTAACATGCAGAATATATCCTAGGCAGGCAAGATCAGTCAAACTTCTGGAGGTGAACTGAGAACAGTTTTCTATTGCTGGTCTATTGGAGCAGATCTGGAGTGTTCAAACACAAGGAATTACTGTTATTTCAGGCATGGAAATTTCCAGGGGGTAGGCTGGCTGCTCTTCAGAAGGACATGTGTTAGATAACACAAGGCATCCTGCAAGGTTCTAGGGGTATGTACTTGGTAAATCCTGCACTTAAGCCTCTTTCCATGTCAGTCCTGACATGGACTAAGACATGGAAAGTGGAATCAGATGGTGACTGGGAAGTTCCACATCATCCCTTGCTGTGGTGACTTAGCCAGGTCAAGAGATGTGTACACAAAAGGGCCTTTTCATTCCATCCTTGATGGAAAATGACTGGGAAAGGGATTTTCTCTTCTTATGTATGCCTACTGCATTAAACATTCAATAGAATAGAATAAAAAAGAAAATTTCATTTGGAAGACACCTAAAACGACCATCTAGTCTCACTGCTTGACCAATTCAGGGCTGACCTGAGGATGAAGCATGTTGCTAAAGACTTTGTCCAAATGTCTCTTAAGCACAGACAGGCCTAGGGCATCAACCACCCCTTAAGAAGCCTGTTCCAGTCCTTGGTCAGCCTTTCAGTACAGAAAGGCTTCCTATGTCCAGCCTAAATCTTCCCTGGTGCAGCTTTGAGCCATTGCCACATGTCCTGTCACTGGGTCCCAGGGAGAAGAGATTGGCACCTCCCTCTCTGCTTTCCCTGCAGCAGAGAGAAATGAGGTCACCCTCAGAATTGTTAGAGTTTTTCTGGTGTTTGGCCTAGCAAACATGCTAGTGCAAAGAATCTGCCACAATCTTTTCTTACTAAGGATCTCCACAAAGCATTGTATTGTGTTTTGGGAGTTTTCAATAAAAGGATTTCAAGTAAGGGAATGTAAACAGAATTTATCATGGAATGATAGCACCAAAGGGAATAGCTGTGAACAGACTGGAAGAAAATTTATGTATGTGACATTGTCTGTGCATAACTGGCACATATTGTAATAATCATTATTTGAATTATTCTTTTCCTTTCTACTCGACAGGCCTATCCATTATGAAAATTGTTATTGTTTCAATGAGAATACAAGTTGTTCTGGGTTTTTGGAAGCAGATTATAACTATTGTTGCCAGTTCCTAAAATGCCTATTGGGCATTGCTATTTTATTCAGTAAATAAATAGTTTAAAAGAATAATTGTTATTTGTTAGAATGAACATACTTGAATCAGTTCTTGTCCCTATAGTCAAGGCCTTTCAGTCAGCATTTGCTATTTCTAACTGCTACCAGCATTTGCCAGCTGAAAATGCTTTAGCAGTCAGGATATGAAAATGAGAGATGTCATAAATTAGTGATGAAGGAATTTTTCATAGAAATCATAAGAACCATAGAATGGTTTGGGTTGGTAGGGACCTTAGAGATGATCTAGTCCCAGCCTCTTGCCATGGGCAGGAACATTGTCCACTAGACCACATTGCTGAAAGCACCAGAAGTAGTTTATTTTGAACTATTATTATTTTTGCCATCTGTAAGGAACAAATATGGGATTTGTAACATTCAAAACCACCAATACTGAAATTAAATACCAGACTCTTTAAAGTAGGCCAGGCTGCTCTGCAGCTGAGGCATACTGAGTTGCTGGTAATAGATACTACTGAAGATACTACCTACTACTATTGTGGGTGGAATCAGCTGTGTTAACTCTAGATTATGTACTGTGTGTACCCAGCCCTCCTTGAGGAGGAGAAGTAGATAGCATAACACCTTTGAGTATTTTGATTCTTAGGGCTTTCCACTTGAGCCAGAAAGACATCTGGGCAGAGCTTGTGCTGTGGCCTAAAGAAGCTTCTCACAGAGGAAGTGAGACTTGCCAGACCCTTGAAGTTTCTTAAAGACAGCAAAACATTTCTTCTGTGAAGTCAATCAAGGAAGCTTCTGCCTTCTCTTCTCTTCTCTTCTCTTCTCTTCTCTTCTCTTCTCTTCTCTTCTCTTCTCTTCTCTTCTCTTCTCTTCTCTTCTCTTCTCTTCTCTTCTCTTCTCTTCTCTTCTCTTCTCTTCTCTCCTCTTCTCTCCTCTCCTCTCCTCTCCTCTCCTCTCCTCCTTTTATTTTTTTTTCTTTCACAAATAAGTGAACCATTCCAACAGAATTAAGGGTAATTAATTGCACATGGTATTAAACTGGAGGAGGCCAGCTCAAAGAATTTTCATTTTCAGTTTAAAGAAACCAACCTTCCAATCACTGTAGCTGGAACTCACTGCACTTGAAGTTCAGTTTCACAACTGCCTGATAATGCTTAATCTGAAAAGTGAGGAAGAAGATGGAACAAAGAAGAAGGAAAAAGACTTTTCTCAGTGGAATTTAGTGTAGCAAGAGGCACAAACTGAAACACATGAAATTCCATTTAAATGTAAAAAAAATGGTCAAACACTGTCACAGGTTTCCCAGAGAGGTTGTGGAGTCCCTCTCCTTGGACATATTCAAAACCTGACTAGCCATGGTCCAGGGCAACCTGCTGAGGTTATCCCAGCCTTGAGGAGGGGCCTTGGGCTAGATGATCTCCAGAGGTCCCTGACTAACTCAGCCATTCTGTGACTCAGGGTGCTGTGGAATACTTTTGAAATCCAGCCTGGGATTAGCCATAGTTAATTTTCTTCTGAATGTATGCCACTCTTTTTTCTCGCTTTTTTTTCCTCCTGCAAGTGGGAGAAGCAAAGCACCTGTGCTTAGCATGAAATGAAATGAATCTTAGGGATGCAAAATGGATTTCTGGTCATTCATGAAAAATCTTCTAGGAGGAGGACAGAGCAAATGTGATTCTGCAGAACCCTGTTTCTGATGTAATGAATCTATGAATGACAATAAGTATTTTACTATATTTATAACTGTCAGGCTACAACTAATTCTAGGGTACTATTTTTTATAAAGAGCACATCTCAACTACACCTGTATGCATATGGACATGGGTTTTTTACCTCTTCACACTCATAGAGATCTACTTCATAAATGCTCCTTTTATCCAGCTAAAGAACAGTGGAATGCTGTTTGTCAAGAGCAGGGATAACACCTTCCAACATGTATAGCCACTTCTCAGACCACAATATTTCCTTGCAAGTGTGTACTGCAACTTGTCTTTCATTTTTTGTTTTGCTTTTTGAGGCTTAGAGGTTGTTTGCTTTTGGAGTGATTTTCACATCCTGTGTTTTTGGGGCAAATGTTTTCCACAATCTTTTTAAAATATCTTGTCTTGTACTGAATATATAAAAAGTTTATTTTTTCCTCAATATACTTTATTAGTTACCAGTTAAGCATACCCACAACAACAAAAATAAAAAATACAGGGTTTGTCATTAGGTTACTTTGAGACAAAAATGTGAAAATTAATGTATTTATCAATTTCTTGTAAAAGAGGGCTTCAACAGTATTTCTAAGTCAACAGAAGTTTTCTTCCGTGTACTTTGAAGTCAGAAAACTGTAGCTGTTAAAAATGGAAGCATCAAAAAATCATAATAGGAAAAATGTTTTTCCTAGAGAAAAGGTTATTTAAGTTTTTCAAATCAGCTGGATGAAAGAAAGCAGTCAGAGATTTATAGTCTGGTATCTCAATTTTGTCTGCTGGGTTTTTACTACTAAAAATAGGATATGTGTATTTTATAAGTTGTATTTAATTCCAGTGCACCATATCACTCTTAGAGCTTCACACATATTGCACTGAAGCAGGAACTGGAATAGAATATGTCAGGATAATATCAGGGGAAATTCATTCCTTTGTTGTTATTGGTATCAGCTGCTGGCAGTGTGAAATCCTCAGGGGAAGATGTACCCTCAAGGTCTCATGCTGTATTATTATACACAACACACAGGTACATTAGTTACACTGTCTTTCTTCCACACACACCGTGTGGTATTCCAATACCAATTAGCATTCTACATTAAACAGGGAGCATCCTGGGGCTGCCTGTATTTAATTATTTTAGTGTGCCATTCTGTCTGATTATATGTCTAGCTGTTCAATTTACCTTGTGACATATTCTGTATGAAATGGTTTAGTGAAGGTGATCTTCAAATTAAACACCATCCCTGTGGGTAGCAGTGCTGTAATGTGGATGACAGAAGCAGACATCATCATCATCTCCTACATGACCCTCCTCTTTCAGCAGCCCTGCTTCTGAGTACTTACACTTTCCCCCTGTCATTTCTGTATTTCTCTGCTTATATCTCCTGACTGGGTATTTGCCCATTTGGAGTCTTCTGTGTCACTTTTCCTGCTTTTGAACCCCAAATTGCATGTAGTGATGGAGCCTTGCACTGATGCACCATGGCCAGTACCTCTGTTTGGAAAATCAGTTTAGTACCTCTAAATCTTCATTATAGGCTTCAGATTTGGGATGATCAAACTCATTAAGATAGGCTGGCTTACAGCAGCCTCTGGTCTTGCCCTTGTGCATAGGGGTGTAGAGCCTGAGACACAGCACAGGTATGTGAGAGCTACTGCTGCAGATGGGCACGTGGAGAAAATAACACTGAGAAAGGAAGAAAGGAAGGATTTATGGAACAGAACCACAGAGAGGTTGAATTATGCTGCTCTTGCTTAGAAGAAAGAAATGTAGTCATTAATTAGAGATGATCTCCACATTAATCTAATAAATGCATTTCCCTAAGGAACCTTTGCATGTAGCTTGAAAAAATCCTCAACAGCTGGTGAGGGAAATGACAGTGCTGGGTAGCACCTCTGAAAAATGGTCCTCAAGGGCATGTCTCCATCAGTGTCAGACTCACTGAGTCTGTGCTCAGAATGACCTGGGCTTGGTGCAGCTGCATCCTGGGCACCAGCATCACCAACCCATGCTGTGGGGAGATGAAGGGGATTACAGAGGATGGGTCCATGTTGGCTTCCCCTGAGCCACCCAGACTCACCTCTGATGCTTTCCCATCAGAACATTTCTCCAGTTCATCCAAATCTGTGGGAACATTATAATTCTAGCAAAAATTGCCTTAGTTACTTTCTGCCACCTTTCTGAAGTCAGCCATCCTCTTTCCCTGGCAGGCTGGTTGTACAGTTAGGGAGTCCAGAGTCACAAATTTCCAAAGCCTGGCAATGGAGAACATCAGGATGTGCATCCTATATTCCATGGGGAATGCAACCAGAAATATCATTGTCTAGATCCCATATTTCTGAGGGAATTCCTAATGCCTGTTAAACAATTTTTAGTTTAGAGTGAAACAATTATTGCAAGGAGAAATATTTTTCTTTTAAAAATACTCTTATATAATATAATTACCTTAATAGAAAATAGGTTTTATTCCCTTATCCTCTCCATCACTCACACCTACACAAAGAGTTTAGAAAGAATATTTTTTTACATTCCTAAATGTGTTTGTAGATGGAAAATTATCTTCCTGACCTATCCCCAATTGAGGCAGACATAAATCTCAATACTGGTTCTCTGTGGCTGGTTTGATGGTTTATACTGATTCTGTCCTGGAGGTGACATTGAAGCTCCTCTCAATGAGGCAGATGGGGGACACACAGCAATTTTTCAGTATTAAATATATGGCTTAAGAAAGTGTGTTCTGGCAGACTGAGAACTGGGTGTACACTCAGGTCCACTGTTTTCTTCTGGTAAAACCTTTCCTTTACAGCCAAAGCAGACAATGAACAAACCAAGCACTCATGCTACAGAGAGAAATCCTGCAGTGGCATATACTTCTGTTGCAAACCTAAAGAGCTCATTGTTGAAGGTGAGATAAGGATGTTATATCTTTAGTCAGCACTGTTGAAAAAGAATGAAACACTGAGAAGTGTCCACATACTGATCTTGACAAAATAATTTTTGGTTTCTATTTCTTATAAAAGCAAAATCCCGAGTACTTAAAAATTGAAAATATCATCAAAACTTCCATTTTCTCCTCCATATTGTACCCTGGTGTTTTATTAGCTTTTAACTTTTAGCATTTTTCCACAAAAGTGCATTTTTTCATGGTAATTAAAAGAATCCTAATTGCTCTTTGGTGAAGGATTTGGATAAAAATTGTAGAAAAGATAATAATGATAATGATAATAATAAATTTCACAAAAGAAACTAGACTCTCTTTAATTTTTTGCAGAACATAAATGCTTTCAAATCTTTTCCAAAACTATTTTGCATATTTTGGCCTCTTTTAGTGAGGATAATCAACTCTGTGTTAACACATCACTTAATTCAGGTTAAACCATTCACACAGGTTTGTAATGTCTCCCTTTTTTGTACAACAGTAGAAAACAGGGATAAAGGAATACAAATAGATGTAGTGAATACAGTATAGCTACAAATACTTGTTGGAAACTGCTTGAGATACCTCTGGCCAGATACACAAAGCCTGGTGCAGCCTTCTTCAGCTGATAGCAGGTACTTGTCCTATCAGGATTCATTTGGGGATCAAGCAATTCACCCTGAGCTTTGCCTCAGTCCAAGCTTTCTGGCAATGTTTCTCACTAAATCTGGAGCATTACTAAAAAATTAGGCTACATAGAGCAGCTTCTGTCATTAATTTCTCATTTGCGGTCTTCTTTCTGCTCCTTTGCCCACAATCTGTCTATATTTGTTTCTACTTCTGAGCCATTTTCTGCATGTTCTCCATGGAAACATAAGCTCAATATTATTTTAGTTGAACAGAAAATCCCAGCATAGTTTCAGCACACTTGAAACTGGGACTCTGCTTCCCTGGCTACATAAGCTGAACTAGAACTGAGAGCCCCAAGCAAAGCAATTCAGCAAAGAGCTCTGAGATTTGAACAAGACACAAAGTCCTTTTTCACCTTTTTGACTTTAAGCATTTCTATTACCCTCAGTGCTTTCCCCATCTTGCCAGGACATTTATATTTTAGAGGTTTTCCCACAGAGTTATTTACTGGGTAATGTCTTCACTGAGAACATTTAACTTTAAGTCATAAATGGCGACTTGTTATTTTTATTATTCTGTAAAAGCCTTTTGTCCACTTTGTTTAGCATCACAAGCCTTTGCCTACAGTGAATTCCACTAGCACTACAACCAAAGTATCACAGCCAGCAACTCACATTATACATGAGCCTTGGATAAGGCTGTGGACTAAGCCATGCAAAGAATCAGTGAGTGGTGTTCTTTCCTCCCTTGCTTGCCAGCTTTATTTAAAAGTGATGCCAGAGCATTTTTCACTTAAACCCTATAAATATAGCTCTTTGAACATGTTCTGTTGTTGATTTAAAATTTAAACATTTAATTTAGCTTCCCATTAAAACAAAATCTCACAGGCTCCTCTGAAATGTAACATGCTCTGAGGCAGCTTTCCATTGTGAGGGAGAGTAACAGCTAAATGAGACTTTTTTTTTTCCTCCTAAATTGAAATTTGGAAATTATATTAAATGGCATTGTTTATTGTAGTGAATAAGAAAGAGCACTAAAAGGATGGTTCTGCATTCAATATAGTCTGGCAATTTCTGCTTTAAGGGCTTTATTTTCTGAATCACTGAAATGAAAGACAGGATTGCTACTGATTGAAAAATGAGTAGTACCATGCTCTAAGAGCCCATCTCAGATCCTGCTGAAACCACTGGAAAACTTTAGACTTTAGACAGCAGCCATGTAAAGAGAGACATGCCTCCTCTGGATTTTGTGGAAATACACCTGGAGAAGGGCACTGAAACCACTGGAAAAGTCTGCCAAGGGAATGAAGGTCTGCTCATCTCCAAAGGGTGCAGGAGGAGCCAGGCAAGTAGGAAATTTGGATCAAGGCCATAAGGAAAAACAGTGACCTCTGCCAGGTTTTCCTTCCTCCTGTGGTGTGCTCTTGTTGCCTTTTCCAGAGAGCTTTTGTTCACCTTCATGAAATATAAATAAATTCCATTGAATAGACTGAGTTGGTTTTGTAGTGCAACGATTTCAAATCCTGCATCTCTTCCTTTCCCTTTTGAAACAGAGCCATCACAACTTGAACCCCACAGCCTTAAAGTGAAAATAGGAATTTCTTAGATATAGAAGTCGCTTTTCCAAAATGGGTGTTCATTATGGTTGATATTTGCCTAATTTCCCAACTCCCAGAACAACTTCAACATCCATCTTGTGTGCCAAGATACAGCGAATGAGCAACTGCTTATGCTTTAATGAGTACAAATGAAATTAAAAACTTGCATGCTGCCTCTTGTTTCAAGTCATATCATGATCAGAGACCATGTCTTTCTATATTGGGAGCCTTCCCACCAACTTGCATCCAACTCCTAGCGAATTTGAAATTGCAGTGGTATGCAAGCAAGAAATTGTGAAGGAAAAGCACCATTTAAAATAAGAATGTGAGACTGTATAACTCACCAAATAGGTCACTGTTTTCTTTAGTATGTAGCTTTTTAGCAAGCACTGGTAAATGATGAAGCCATGTATCTCTATGTTTTATGTTGAAAAAAAATTAGGATTTAGTAGATTTCTGCTATGTCTAGGATCTTATTTTCAGAGTTACAATGATTCTAGAATGGAAATTTTTAAGATGAATTCAACTTGATTGGAGACATCTAAAAAGCTTCTATGTCAGCTAAGATTTCTCACAGAAATGCTTCTTCCATCTGTCCTTCAAGAAGAGATCTGGGAATGATGAAAAAAAATCCTTTTTTTTTTTTACTAATTATAGTATTGTATGGCCAGTATTTTGTACAGCCCTGTTTTGCAGCTTTAGCCTAGAGAAATTGTGGAAGCCTTTTGACAACATTCCCCACAGAAATGGGTCAGGAAAATGACCATAGTGACAGTAGTGAGAAAGCTCATCCACCCCAAAATGAATGGAAAACATTCACTGCAAAACATAAAGGGTCAACTTGGTTTCAAACTCAGCTGTAGGTTCAAGAACTCCTACACTTAACTGCTCCCACATAATAGCTCTGAAGATAAATATGACCATTTTTCCATTTGTAATTGGCCCAATGAGTTCAGAATCTTTTGGCAATTGCCAGGTTTTGCTGTTGAACCAGTGGCATGGACATATCTGCTCAGGTTCCTGAGAAGCTGATCTCAATGCTAAAAGCTGCTTTGCATGGTTTAATTTAGAGGTCAAATTATTTTCATCTCTGAGTAAAGCAGGAGAGGGAGGAGGGAGGAGTGGGGAGGAGAAATGGTGGCAGACACCTTTGTGTTTCACAGTCTTTTCTTCCAATACAGACCAGGTTGGTGGTTACAGGAGCATGAAATCTTGAGAATTGCTGCTTTGCATGTTTAATACTGAATAAATTGCTCAGATGTGCTAAAAGCATACAAATGTTTACAAATATTTATGTGTATCTGGTGTGTAAAACAGAACGTATTTAATCCCAAATATTTTGGAGCGCACCACAGCTGTCATTAGCACTGACATTTCTATTCATGCAAAATAATACGTAATTACCCAGTCAAATCTAACCTGATCATCCTCATGTACAGCTTTCTTCTGCCAAAGAGCTAAAAACTAAATGATAGCTCCCCTATGCTCCAGAGCTGGAAGCACACTGTGTTTTCAAACAGCCATCCACCGCAAACCCGGTGAATCCCACTGCTCAAATTAAGGGAGCACATGACTCGCCGCCTTCAGTGCAAGCATCCAGCGGAGGAAGTCCTCATTTGGGAGCCAGTCATGGGCTGAGACATCCCCTGGGCGCGGGGTCGCCTGCGTGACTCCCAGCCGGGGTCACATGCAGGCGGCGGCGGCACGGGGCGATGGGCACACCTTTCCCCACTGCCCCCAGCAGCTGTCATGGGAATGATCAGCTGCCTATTACATGCATGCATGCACTTCCCTGCCTCAGAGCACACAGCCGTAATAACGCTCCGCTCACAGGGAAAAATTTATATCCCTAGTTTGGCGCAGAAGGGCAGTACCCCCTTGCCAGGCAGCCCCTGTGACCGCCAGGAAATTAATTGGGTAATTTTCCCTGCTTTGTTGATGGCGGTGGGGAGGGAAGGACAAAATCTGCACCATCGGTAGCAAATTTATTGCAGGAGGAATTAAGCATAAGCAGCCCTCAGGGATTACCGCGTTCGCATGAGCATCAAAAAACCAGGGTCCACCAGGCTCCCCAGTCATCCCAAGCAGTGGAGAAAAGCATTTTCTTCACAAGCTACTTCTTCAGAGCAGCGAAATGTCTCATATCTCTCTTCTTTTTTTATCGCCTATGACCTCCTTTTTGGTAATTCATGCCATATAAAGAGGAGAGGGCTTTTTAGGAGTAGTGTGTTCTTTGCAGAGGGGTTAGGAGGATGCAGCGTGCACAGAGTCCCCCAATAATGAATTACAACTGAGGAAAAAATGGTTTGAATGGGAACTCATTTGGAGAGCAGTGAAAGCAGAATGTTCCTTTCCTCTGTGAACTGAGATATCCTGGGGGTCTATGAATCTCTGAAAAAAAAAAAGAAAAAAAAAGCCTTTTTTACAGACTAATGCCTAACTTCAATCGAAAACAGAGATAGGTGTACAATAACACAGACCTGCCCTCCAAAGGACACGGCCTGAACACAGAAAGAGGAGATCAAAGAAATCAGCTGGGCATCTCCAATGGCAGGCACAGAGCCTGCCAGGTATCTGCTGTCATGAAGTGTAGTGGATGCTGACCATACATCATTGATTAAGGCCCATAAACTATCCTTAATGTAGGAAATTGAGCAGAACATGTTTAAACTGCAAAACCAGATGATATTAATGCTACTACAAGCTCTGTTTGCACAGTCTGAGTATTTTTCTCTTTTTTTTTTTTGAAAGCAGAGTCATCTTGTTGGCCTTTTAAGTATGTACCTGGCACTTACTGGCAGTAGAACTTTGACCTTTTCAGTGATGGGTAATAATTTGATTTACCATCCTGTGTTCACCATTTTATTTAAATTGTTTATTAAAACACCAAGATGAGCACTATCCATTATCAATTGACAGCCTTCTCTTTACATATTTAGTTTTAAAATCAAACAAATCTTCCTGGGCCCTGCTCATGTATTTATATTGACTTCAGAAGAATGCTAATAATTTACCTTATTAGAGAGCTGGTTTTCATGTCATTCTCTTGCTCCAAAAAGCTGTGAGGCAAAGACAAAGCAAAATCTTATCAGTTCTATACTTTGTCTTCACAGCTCATTTCCACAAGAGTGCACATAGCATTGATACAACCTGCTTTTCCAGGGAAAATGAGAGAAATATGTGCATGTTACATGGCAGTTGTTAAAAATGTGAAGTGCAGCTTTAAATTCTAAGTTTGAGATAATATCATGTTTGTTTTTGGAGATTAAGTGCATAAATTATTGAGTGCCTGACTATTTTTGCACACACTTTTGTTAATGATTGAAATCCCAGTTCTGAAGATTACAGTGATTGTCAAGATCTTTGAGTTAGCAAAACATTATACTCCTCCACTGAAAGGACTCAGATCTGATGAGAAAGGAAAATTTGTGATCTTGGCTTCCCTCGATCTTTTGCTGTTAGTCCAGAGCCAGAAGAATGAGCAGAGAAGCAATCTTGGAGCCCAGAGAAACATGTGGTTTCTGTCTACCACAATAAGTGACAGACCACTCATGTCCTGTTCTTATCACCTTTAAAATTTGAAGGTTTTGACTTTGGTTCAAATGAATCTGGATTTGTGGGAGGGTTTTATTCCCTTTTTTCCCCCTCAGTTGCTCAAAAGTAGTTGGCAAATTCTACTGTTGCAGCAAAGCAATATGGGCCCACATGCTTTGGGGTCAGATCTTGGATCCAGGAACTTAGCCAGGTGTTTGGAGTTATCATTTGTGTAACAGGCACTGCTGATCTGTGTGGGGAATTTTGATAAAACTTCAGTGCTGTTGAGTTTTTTCCTTAGGAACCAAGTAGAGCTTTTGCTTATGGGGCACCAAGAATGTCTGGCCAATTGCAAATTTCTTTGAGCCCCCCATTCATGTACCATTTCCAGAACCAGGGCAGGATGCTCTCAAAAGGATCAATGGCCACAGCTATAATTGATATAATCACTCTTGGTGATTCCCTAGTTCACATCTTCTTGGTCTGCAGAATCTGGGGGCTAACTGCATGCAACCTGGCAAATCCATTCTACTGCAATGTCCTTCTGCCCAGGTGGGAATGAACAAAGTGGAAAACAGCAAGAAAATAAGATCTTGTAGATCAATTTCAGCCAGTGGTACTCCCAGCACTCTTGTGCTCTGACTCAGAGTAAACCAAGCAAACCCACAAACCCTCCCAAAGTATTCTGAGGAGGGACAATAGTTCAGCATCCACAACCTGTCTCTCAATGCATGGTGATCTTTAAGGAGACAAATAATAGACAGACCATGGCTGTTTCTTGCTTGGTTTCCTACTTTTGTCCTCTCATGCATAGGGGCAAAGACATTAGCACAGCGTAACATTTTGGTTCCTGGTCCTGGTGTTGAAGAAATCACAGGTTCCCTTGAAGAAGGAGTTGTTTCTATAGGATATTCCCACATGAAGACCAAGTGCCTCATGTCAAGGCACAGAAAAACTTCAAATATATGCGACCAAAACTCAGTCTGTATTCAGCAAATGCACTGGAAAACACTGATACAAATGTTAACAATTATTTTGAAGACTGTTCAGCAGGAGAAAAACCCCATGACTTTTTAGTTTTGTTTGTTTTGTTATTTTTTTTTCCCAAACCTATTTTACATGTGGAGAAAGATATATGCCAGTTGTATTGTATTTAAAGATCCTTACCTAGCCTCAAACAGCCTCACAAGGCTACATTTATCTAGAGATGCATTGACTACATTTATACAGATTTTTAAATTCTGCCAATGTGTCTAAACAAAATGTTTTAAGCAGTTTCCAAGTTCAGGTCCAGAGCTGCAGGTTTGAAGTCCCATGAATTGACCCCAGGCTGCAAAATGTAATTTGGGGCTTGGAGTCTGTGATATTAAAGAAATAACTTATTATGGAATTTGTACCTGGACTTACAATATGCTTTTGAAGTTGTCTATCTCTACTTTCCTCATTTCTAAAATTTTGGAAAAAAAAAAAAAGAAAAAAAAGAAAGAGATTATAGTTTACAGCGGAATTTGGGAAGATTTGACCCCAAATGACCTTTGCCAGGAACTGTTAAAGAGCAAACAGGGCAGAAAGGCAGAAATGGTTTGTTGCACGAAAAATGGTGACTCTGTGCTAAGCTTCATAGATTGGAAAGAGCATTTTAAAAGTCCAGGCAAAAATGTGACAAGAAGCCAGTTTAAATAGGAGCACATAGGTGTGATATGTTCTGAGGGCCAGGTGTGACTTGGGAGCCTGGCAGCTTTGTGCACATTGTAACTTTGACATCAAGGATGAAGAGAGACAGGCTAACAAAGACTACTGATAATTAAGTCATGAAAAGGTATGGCTCACAGTGTTACTGCTTTTGTGAGACACGGGGAGCAAATGCACTGTGAAGGGTTACTTGTGTAAAAGGCAAGTGCATTGTTTGTGGCATAGCCACCAGCAGTTTACAAATGCACTTATTTTGTCTTTGTACATCTCTACTTGTAAGCATTTACCCTGTAATAACCAGCTCTGAATAATGCTCCATCCTCCAGCTTTTGTGTAAGAGGAAGAGGTTAAAAGACAGAAAACAATAACCAGCTTTCTCCTCTTTTTCTGCAGTTGGTGGCTGCTGTTATAATTTGCTGAAGAGGTTTTAGGCACAAACACAACCTTCAGGATCATGAAGAAAAATACTCTTGTGTGAAAGTGTATGTACCAGGCATCAATCTTTAAAACGCAGATCCTTTGTTTATAACCAGGCCAAGTGGTACTGATATTAGCAGGGCTACACAGGCAGAAAACCAGTGCAAATTCAGCTTTACAAATCCTCATTTTCTTTGCTGGTTACAGAAAAAATGATTTATTATCCACCTTTGTTACTTCCCTGAAAAAAAATACCTGATGGGATAAGGGCACGAGAAGTTGAAGAGGATGTTCAGCTCCACATCTTAGAGGAACATCTGTTTCTCATGGTTATATTTCCCATATAAAACATCATAATTTTTTTTTGCTGTGTATATGCCTGTGTCCAGTGTGTGCATTCTCACTTTCACTCCTAGTAGCCCTCCTCTGCTCATCTGTGTTCAAACAGACCCTTACAGCAGGGGTGGGGGGGTTTGTCTTGCTCAGCCATTGGTTTGAAAAAGTTAGCTGTCAACCTAAGATAGCTCTTTAGGCTCTCTTTATAGTCAGTGCACCAAAAATTATCACCTAGAAGATGGTGGAGGAATTGTCCTCTGCAGGTGACTTCACTGACTGCAGAGGGAGCTTAGATAACCTGAAATGTGTGTAGCAGTCAGTCAAAGACAGCAAAGTCCTGCTCAGAGAGGCCTGGCTGGGGTTCTGGTTTTACATACAAATAGTGCTGGGCATACAGACTAGGGGAGCTGCTTGCTGCACCTCTTCTCTGTGCATGGAGCTTGGCTTCAAAAAACAACTAAAAATTACTCAGAATATACTAAAATATTTGACCATACTATATCTCATTTTTGATGTCTACAGAGGAAAAAAATCCTGCTTTAAATAATGAAAAGCTATTCAAAACTGAACACATAAGAAAATAGAATTAATTTTAATAAATACTGCAGTGATTTTATTATAGGAAATAGTCCAAAGTCCAGAATGTTGGAGTGAGACTAAGAACATGCACCTCTACCACTACATATAATTTACAGTGCTTTTTGAGTATATATTGCACCTTCATAAATCAATATATCATTACACATGTATACAAAACTAAAAGTGCATATCCATATGCAAACAGCTGATTGCTGAAGCAGCATGCCCATCATGAGAAAATGGGTTCCAGGTCACTGTGTGGTGCATTTCTAACAGATCTGTGTTAAGGAAATAACACAGAGCTGTAAAATACCAAGACATTTTCCTTTGTCCTGGTCTGAGTGCCCCGTGTGAGGCTGCTGGACACTCTGCAGTGGGACCACGCTCAGGTGCAGGCAGTGAGGTCAGAAATGTGCAGGGTTTGTTTGTTTGGTTGGGCTGGGTTGCTCAGGCAGCCCTGGGTAAACAACCCCCAGGTGGGCAGAAGAGGGCTCTAAGGTCTGCTCTCTGTGCTGCAGGTTGGATTTGTGCACTGTTGATTGCAGTGCACAAAACCAGGATCCAGGATCAGGTGTGGAGCACAGGCTGTAAGTTTTGGTGTGAGTGTGTGAGGAGAAATACCCCAACAACCCAGTGTACTCAATGCAACTGTGTGTACTGGGCTTTTTTTGGCAGGCTGCTTTTTCATGCTTCAGGAATTCCTGTTCTTTATACATTCCATTCCATTTTACATGATCTTAAATTCCTTTTTGGCCATCTTCTTGTTTTTATAATGCAAAGCAATGTCGGGTGACTGTATGTTTCACATCACTAAGTATATTTCATTTGACACTTCTTTTTCTCTGCAGTTCCTTAGATGCCTTAACATGTTGCTTTCTCCCTCCTGGTGTTCTCTGCTTAATGCTCT
Organism: Peucedramus taeniatus; assembly: GCA_013400575.1. NCBI lineage: Eukaryota > Metazoa > Chordata > Aves > Passeriformes > Fringillidae > Peucedramus > Peucedramus taeniatus. The sequence goes on from WBNO01010571.1 coordinate 125,774, forward strand.
TTTCTGCTCCTTCCTGGAGCTTCCTTAATTGATGCATTTGGCTATTTGTTGCATTAAAAAAAAAAAAAAAAGACCTTTGACTTACCAGTTTTAAGCACTTCCATTGTCTCATGTTGTCAGTTTTTGTCCACCGCTTTCTTTCCTCAAAGATAAAGGGAGTGAAATTAAAATGTGTCTCTTTTTCAGACTCTAATGTGATTTCCTTAAGCATGGCTATTCTGCATAAACTTTCTCAGGGGTCACCACCAGCTTCAAAGGATTTTTTAATAAGCACAGGAAAAAAAAAATCCTGTCTGGGTTCAGTTCCTGTCATGTTGGAAAAAGATGTGACCAGTGCTGGATTCATGCAGCAACATTTTCTTTTAGATTAAAGATGTGTTTAGATTGGAAGTAATTTCTCTTCAACCCATGAATAGTGGGAAACAAACACCACTGTTACTGTGAGCCATTTGGAAGAGCTCTGAATTTGAGCAAAGTCTAGGAAAAAAAGAACTCAATTAATGACTGAACTCTTCCAAACTTACTAATAATCAGCATTATTCATAATAAATATTAATCCACTTCAAAAAAGGCAATGGTTTTCTCAAGCACCTGGAGGATGGCTCCCCCAGACATTGCAGTGGAGGGGCAGCAGATGGAAAATGGAGCTTGAGCCTGCTCTTAACCTACAAGCTTGAGATGCAGACAAGCAGTGGGAGTTTCCCCAAAAATGTGAACTAGCCATGGCCAAAATTCCTAGACAGGATTGCCTGTGCCTGGTGGGGACTCCACAGGCACGTGTCCCCAGCCCCAGCAAGGAGCCCCATGGGCCAGGGGAGAGGGCAACAAAGACAGTGCTGCAGCAAACCCAGCTTTTTCATTTCCCTCAGCTGGTTTAAAGGAGGGAACATGGAAAACCCACAAAACCCAAACAAGCCCACCCTCATTCTCCTGAGCGGGTGCGCTGCTGTGGGTGGGCTGCTCCAGCACAGATGGGATGGAGCAGATCTGCCCCCAACCCCAGTGAATTCTTCAGCAAAAGATGCAGCTCCAAAACTGCCTGTGAGGCAGGATTCAGCCCTGGAATGTGCAGAGGCTGGGGGAAAGCAGGTTTTGGGGAGCCCCAGCTTCAATCCCAGGGGAAGGCTGTGAGGTCAGCCAGGGAGGGCTCGGGCAGAGCTGGGTCATGGGCATTGCTCCTCTCTCCTGGAGATGTTCAGACTTGTAACATGCACTTGAGACAGCAACAAGGCCAGGTTTTCCTCTGCAGCTGGCCCCAGAGAGCTGCAGAGATGGACTGAATTCCTGCATGGGCTGCATGCCTGCATGGACAAACCTGGGCTGGGGGGGGGCTGAGGATGCCCCATGACATCCTGCAAGGAGAGGAGTTGGGATTGCCAAAGATCAGCACTTTGTGACAGCAGGAGCTCTTCCTGGGTGGTTTGGTAGCTTTGCTGTCTATGCTTTTTCCTTCTACTCTGTTGTTTGTCATTATATTTTCTTTAATATAATCCTCACCTTTCTGTTTCATGGGGCCAAGAGCTGGTGCAGATGAGTGTACCCAGTCCCCAGAAGGACTGCACACAGGAAAAAGTCCCAAATGTCTGCTCCCATGGCTGCTTTAGTTTGCAGAAATCCTCTGCAAAATCCAAGAATGAAAAAATCAGAAAGAAATTTTAAACCACAAATTTTGCTCCTCAGTTCTGAGTTTTAATTGTACCCAGATATCTCTTTTAAGTTTTTCAGAAAAAAAATCCCTTGTGGGTCAATTTTCTTTGCTTAATCCTTAAGGGACTCAAAGATTTCTGTCTAAATTCTTAGACAGGACTCAGTACCTTATTCTGTCTGTTTCTAAGATATCTTTCTGATTGTCTTTGTAGATCAACATAATTTGAGCAGCTTCTGGTAATGATATGTCAATACTAGATTAGTTTGATTATAACATGAAGTAGGAATACACTACCCTGTCCATGTGTATGATACTGGGAGATCTTCAATTTTCTTGGCTTTTGCTTGACTGCACTTCTGTTACTGTGATGTTTTGGTGTTTAAGGAAAAGAATAAACTCCATTTGCCCACTAAACTTTAAGGATAAGAAAAGGAAAGCTGTGCTCATATGTCAAAAGTGACATTATATTCAAGTACTTCAGATGCAGAAAAGATGGTTCTGGAATATTTTTGTATGATCTCATATGGATTGCTTAAAAATATTAATACCCTGTATTTAAAAACATATACCTAAACTTCTGCAGTGTGAAATCATCCTCTAGATGAATCTAGAAAAAGATAAGGCACTATTTACATATTTAGGTTAACTTTTTAATCTCACTTCCAGGTTTTTTTAACATCTATATCAACCACATGTCACTTACATAGTCCATTTATATTTTAATTTAGTGTCTGCATATCAAATGTATAATGTACAGCTGGACTCAGCACAACATTTGCTACAAAAGGCATAGGGAGCTATTAGCCAATAAGAAATACATCTGGCTTTGGTGTAGCAGAACTTTTTCAAAAGACAGAGACATTTCTGTGATAATTAAGCTTGAGACTCAGAGAAGGAAAGAATTCCTGCTGGAGTATTAGATCTTGCTCAAAGACTGGGATCCCAGCAAGAGGGTTTTTTTATGGCTAATAATCTATTGTATATTACTAAAATATTTAAGAAAAAGTGCAGGCAATTATTTGCAGCTGTTACTTGGTGACTCTGTCCAGGTATTAGACAATCTCTTACACACCAGTTTAGGAATCTGTCGTATTTTTGCTTACAGTCAACTGAGCCCTGAGCAGATGAACATGCTAAGCTGTCTGCCCTGGTGCTTCTGTACAAAAGGCTTTTAAATTAAAGTAAAAATTCATTTCAACAGTTAGGTTATGTTTTCCCTTGAGGTTTCTCACACTGCTCACTTTCATTGCCAAGGATGTTTCCTCCTTCATGGTAAAAGCTCTTTTTTTATTTTTTTAATCCTTGCAGCCCTTGTTGGATTGAATAAGTCAAGGTGCTGCTGCCTTTGTGTTGCTGAAGGGCCCGATCCCACAGCCCCGCGCCCGGCTGCGAGAGGCACTCGGAGAGCTGGGGGTGGAGGGGGCACAGGTAAAATGAGAGGGAACTAAATGGAAAAGACAAGTGGTTTATCTGTCTGCAGTTTGTTCGTTGTCACTTACAGCTTCCTCTTAGTGAATGGATGGGTTTCTTTTCAAAGCAGCAAAGGCTTCTCCGGAAAAATTAAAATGCTCGCTCGGTTTTACTCACTAATTTAGTATGCAAGAAATGTTAGTTTCTTCTCTCAAACACCAGCAGACAGATGGTAGAAAAAACATAGTAGACTCTGGACTCCTACTGAAAGCTGACCTAGTCTCACCCCTGGCTTTATTGTTTTTCTTTCATAATTAGCTTTTGCTCAGCTTTGTCATTTTCATAAGCCTCGATATTCTTCAATTAACAAAACAGAACAAGAACAACAAGAGCTTAGGCAGCTCATGAGGTCACTTCTTGCAGGGGCTGGATTATGGCACCAAAAGAAGCCTGAAAAGCATGTATTGATCCAGTCTGACAGTTCCTGCCACATTAAGCCTCACCACAGCTGTGATATAAAGGCGCTTAGAGCTGTTATCATAAATACCATCCACTATCTTTAAAGATCATCAAAATTGCTTCACATTGTATAAGAGTTATTGTCATATAATTTGTTCAATGCATTTTAACAGCATAAATTGGTTTAGCATTTTAATACTAGCTTAAAGGTCAAATGCAGATAATTTAAACTAACATTTATCCTATGAAAGTTATCATATAAGCTCAATTTACTGAATGTGTGGAATGAAAAACATTCATCTTTATTATTTTGTTAATTTATCCTAAAATCTAAATATAGCCATTTTAAATGTTAAGGCAATTCCAGTTAAGTTGTGAAAGAACATATTTGAGATTATTTGTCAATGTCTATAATATTTAGGATATGATCCTATAGCAAAATAATATCTTATATTTTGTTCTGTAGAAAGGGGATTATAAGAGAAGAATATTTATTATAATAAAGAATGGAAAAATACAGCTACAGCTTTCATGATGAACTGAAGATATTAGGCAGAAACATATCTCCAGATCTCAACCCCACCCACAGCTGGGTGTCTGCTCCTCTGTAGTCCTGCTGTGCACAGAAAACTCCCTTCCAACTTGTGGCTCATTGAACCAAAAAAAGACGGAAGATAAATGGCTGTTTCTGAAAAAGAAGTAAATTAGTGATCATATGAGTGGAAGAGAATATAGTCAATAACATCAGCAAAGACAAATAGGCCAAGTCTTGTTGTAAAACACACTTTCCCAAGGGGGTCTCCTGGAGTTTTTCTGCTGTAGGCAAGAATTGCAAGATACTGGTATGACCTACAATAAACTGCACAATCAACAGAGCTGGAACAGCAATCAGGTCCCAGAGGAAACTTCTGTTCCCACCCAGAATGCAGCTGAGGAAGAGTCAGTGGCCTGCTGGTCACACTGTCTGGGTGGGATGGGATAGACCCAGACCACATCTCCTGAGACTGATCTGAAGCACAGTCAGACCTTACACTTGTGCTGTCAGGGGCTTGTCTGACATGTGGTTTGTCCCAGAGTCTTTTTCAAACAGTTCTGTAAACAAGTGTTTGGAGGAGCAGGAACTGGAGCAGAGGTTTCCAGCATGGTAACAGACTTCTCATCAGGTTGCAGAGAAAATTTCTCAAATGAGTTGGCCATCTACATACTTAGGTTTTGTACTTTGTGCTTGGGGCAGAAGAGGCAAAAGCAGTAAGGTAAAATCACATTTGTTACATTTCATATCACTTCTGAAGCCAATAGACAATTTCCTGGATCATTCTGACTGCATTTTATTTCATCACAGTTTCTAGAGTTAAGATATCTGCCCTGCTTGTCCACAGTTGCAGTGTCATTTATTTTGCAGGACTAATAGTCAGATTTTTACTGGGGCTTGGCCTGATATCCCCAGAGCTCCCCACAGCCTCGTGGCACCCCTCTCTCCACCTTATCCTCACTGGGAGCCTGCCCCAGGCTGCAGGATTTGCCTCCTGGGGTCACTGCCAAGCTCCTGCCCTCTCACTCCTTGGTGGCTGTCAAGAAGCATGTGCAGCATTCAGAGCACTAACATCTCTTCATGGTGAGGTGGGGGAAACACCAAAACCAGACACTTAGAGTAGTGTAAGGAAACAGCAAAAACCAGTGGTGATGCCCTGAACATCAATCACCATCCAGGGATTTGCAGCCAGGGACCTTTCCCAGCCAGAGGTGTTTCCCAGGCAGGTGAGAAGGGTAAGGGCAGGAGTGCTGGGCACAGGCTGGAGGAGCTAGCACCAGTGCAGAATTTGGAAGGCTCCCTTGCTTCCTGTTTTGTCTGGTTAGTCCTAATTTCATTCAATCTGCATGGAGATTTTTTTTTTTGTTCCAATCTTTTTCCTTCACTGTTTGAGCAGTCTAATCTGATGAGACAACTCCTAATCTAGTTTTAACTCTTCCATGTTTTTTCAAGCCTGATGTTTGTGAGCATTTCTAACAAGCTTCTAACTGTACTAATTAGCTAGCTTAATAAGCATTATAAAGGAGCATAACTGTCTGCATTACCAGAGGTCTTGCTGGTTATGATATTGTGAGATGAAAGATTGAGTGCATGAATCATTTGTAATAACAAATTTGACTTATTATTCTATTCATGAATAGTCCAGAAAACAAGCTGGTTATGTCAAACAGTTGTATAATTGAAATTCTTTTGACTTTTTTCTACTTCTTTTTGGTATTTTTCCTCTGGAGACACAGGGGTGGAGGGAATCTCTTTTTTTGTTTGGGATTCTTTTCCCCCCTTTTATTAGAGAAAAAGGAAACTCGAAAAATTGCAAAACCATTGTCACTTCAAATTTTGGTGTCAGTGACAAAACAATAACAAAAAACCAGCCCTTTTTCCTTTTTATCTAGAAGTAATAACAAAATTATTGAAGAATTTTATTTCATTGGACAAATAATTGACAGTACTCTTCCTCTTTTTTATTGTCAGTGGGAATTTCTGGTGTTGTTCCTTCAGTGGGATTCACAGTTAAAAGCAGCACCCTGTAAAATTTGCTGATAATACTCCATACTCCTGGCACAGCACCTGCTCTCCTCTAGGCTGTGCTTCATTTTAAGATTTGAAGGGATGTCTGTGTCACCTGTTTGAGCAGAATCACAAGTGAGTCTCTGAACCACCCATGAATTTCATTGTTTTGTTGCACTCCAGAAGGTGTGTTGGGAATGACTCAGCGTGCAGTAGGGTTACCATGATCACTTCATTTTTACCATCTTCTCATAGAAAAAAAAACACCTGATGTCTTGCAAAGGAAGAAATAGCAGGAAGCATAAGAATTACTGGGGGGGTTCCACTTGTTTTGGGGGGTTTTTGTACAACTTATGTGTGTTTGTGCAATTTATATGTGTTCATATAAATTATAACATTATAAATGTTATAATTTATATGAAAGGTAGAATTAACTTTTTTATTACTATTTTTCCTCCTGTATTTCAGAAATGGTAACATTCCTGAAACCACCAGAATTATGCAAAGAGGATTATGACATGCAAAATAAGATGCCTAACCCTTGTTTCCTTTCCATCTCTACAAGCTTCTGTAAGAAGTTAATGAGTTTTAGTAGAGTTAATCTGATTCATTGAGATCTCAAAGAGATCTGTCTTTAGATCACTAAGTCAGCCTTGTACATAGCATATACTGAGAACAATTTAAAGTGGTTTCTGTGGTAACAGATATTGTGTCTTTTATTTAGAAACACAACTTACTGGTCTAGATGTGTTGCCATCACTGTATCGCCATCATTGCAACAGTAATCCCATAAAGAACTTATCCAAACTCTCTAAGGAGTTTCATTTTGCTCTGGTAGGATGTGATTGTATTATCTGCATTTCTAAACATGAGAAAATCGGAAGAAATGGCACACTGGAGAGGTGAATTTGCCCATCCCCTCACTTCCTTCTTTTCAATGGGTATTCAGAACTGAAGGAGACTCAACCTGTTGAATTCACACAAATTCCAAAGGCTACTGACATAAACCTTAAAATTTCAGCCGGAGTGCTGAAAATTCAGCTTACTGACACATTGGTCCCAGAACCACTGAATTGCAGAGGTTGGAAGGGATGTCTGGAGGGCATCTGGTCCAACTTCTCTGCCCAAGCAGGAAACTAAACAATTAAATAATTGTTTGGAAGTTTGGAAATCCTATGAATGTCAGCTACATAAATTACTGTTAGAAAATAGCCCATGCGCAACCAGAGATTTAACAAAATGAGTTCAAACCCTGTATCTCTCCTCATAATACCTCTAGGTGTAAAAACAAGTGAACCTTTCACGTGTTTTCATTCCCTCCACACCTTGGAAATACCTCTGTGTGTGCACACAAATCCACTTAGCAGTTCCCTGAGACAGAATCCAGCTCTGACCATCCACATACGCTCTTACCTGCGCCGCATATGTTGAGCTGTCACATCGCCTACGGCACAGCCCGAGACCGAGGATGAGAGATAGGCAGGGAATGCTTTGAAGCTCCTCTGTCAGTGCTGGAGACTGAAGGATTATCCAACTGTTCTCAATAGTGCTACCAGCTGCAATGTATTCTCACTTAGACATTCTTGAAAGCAAAGTGGTCTGGTCATCTGGAAAGGTGAAATATCGCATCGTTTTGTTCTCTCACTGAGGGGACAGTGGGACTGTGATTGATAGGAAAAGACTCCTAAATGAGAGGTTCCAGATAATCTTTGTGGCCTATTTTTGGGTGTGTTTTTTATTTTTTCCCCTCAGTTTTATTGACAAATGAATGTCAGTGTTTTATAACAAAGACCTCTACACAAGTTAGTAATATTTCAGGATGCCATGGTTTGGGAGGGAATATAAGATTTAGTTAATAATTTGTATGGTGTTGTTTTGTTGCATTTATCATCTAAACTCTTCATGAAAAATAGAAATTTTACTAATTTGATATGGAATTTATCTTCAGTTTTTTAAGAGTGAAAGGAACAGACCAGAGTGGGCTATTTACCCAAGAAAAAATCATTGCAAAGGAAAGTGATTGTCATTTGAGATATTGTCACCTCAGGAAAAAAATATACAACAATATGACTAAATTTTTCTGTTTCTAGGGTTTGTAACAAGGTCAAAGTCATTTACCCAATGTGTTTGGTATTAAAAGACACTATTTTAATACAGAAAAGGGAGGTGACAGAGTGATGTTCAGAGTCATGAATCCCTCACACAGAAGACATCTTCAGACTCTTCACTCCTTCCTCTTGCAGTGCTTTCTTAAGCACTTCCCAAGTATTTCTCATCCTGTTTCCTTGAGCTATTTCAATATTTAATCTGCATCAGCCTTTGCTTTCTTCACACTCTTCTCCTTCTTTCCTCTGTCCAAATCTCTTGCTCAAGATCTTATACCAAATAAATGATAAAAGGTAAAAAACAAAACAAAAAAAAAAACCAAACATATAAAGGAGCAGACACTGACTTCAAGCACAGAGGAATGTGATGTGTGCATGTTACAAAATTGGTGACCTCGGGAAATGATTTTGTGTAATCCTTGACCTCTCCTTTGCTATTACAGTCATGCTTGTTTCTGTCATGGATGTTAAATCATGACTGCCACATACAAGAAGGGAAGACATTTTAATTACTGGTTTTAGTCATTGAGATCCCTTTATTCTGGCTCAGATTTACTGTGATGATAATGTATCATTGCTCCCTCTGACACAAATACCCCATTCTGACACAAGTGTCTGTCCACAGAGCAATAACCTAAGCCTGAGGCCCTGTAAGTCAGACTTGCAGGGAAGGAGAAACCAGTGACACCATGTCTGGGTATATTCTAAGTATAAATTGTTTTGTTTACATATATAAACCAGGCCTGGTGGTAGAAGTGGTAAAACAACAGTTTGTTCCAGGCAATTATTTCTTTAAGGAATATTTGCTTAACAATCATATTTAGTTGTCAGAGAATAATTATCCTAATAATAAGTACTTAATCAGAGAGGAAAGGACATAGAATATACCAGTGTCCTCTAGCTTTTTTCAGACTCTTATGCTAAAAAGGAAATTTTATGTGTCATCTCAAATGGAAATTTTGCACACATGCCAGGAACTTAAAAAGCTAAATGTAGAAGTAGCACTTAAAAACACTTGCCATAATACTATTTTCTTCTTTAGCCAATATTCCTGTGCATTTCTTGCTTGTCATTACTTCAAACTATTGGACTTTGACCCTTCTTTGAAGTCTGTGGCATATGCTGAAAATTAAGCAAGTTCTTAAGTGTTTGAAGGATTGGTTTCACTTAGAAATAGTCAGTACATTTAACTTCCAGCGCTAATTCTAAACTTCTGTCTTCAGCAAATTGTGTCTCATGATGTCAATAAGTGCACTCATTCTGTGTGTCTGTGACTTTTTACAGTCAGTTATATACCCAATGTTTTCCCAAAGATCTTGTGGTCAAAGCATGTGGCTGTGCAAAGCCATGGCACTAAAGGTGGTGCCACCTTGAGCTGCCAAGCTTTTCAAGGAGCGTGAAGACCAGAGCATGAAGCAAATTACAGCTTTGGTCTGATAATGTGATGTGAAATGCATGTGATTAGCCAAGAACTAATATATGTGGATTAAAATTTACAAGTTTTCTTACAAGTGGCAGTATTCAAGATTTGTAGTTCAAATTCTTGGCAGAATTGAAAATCATAGCCTGAACTCAGTGTGGTGGAGATTGGGATCATTTAGCAACTCATTGTGTCAGAGTTTCTTTGACAGAGTGAAATGGCTGTTCTCCATCCCTTAACCCTCTCCAGCCCTGGGAGACCTCACATTGTTTTTGCAGGAGTGTTTATTTACCTGCTGAGGCAGATGGGAGCCCACATCTTCTCTGTAATGCCTTTCTGCTCAGCTGAGATCCTGCTACAGAAATAATTGAGGGTATGGGGGTGGAGGATGAAGCAGCACACAGTCTGCATGGTTACCTACATGCATTTTCTCAGAGATAAGCAGAAAGGATGGGTGATTGTGCCCATTAATGTCACTTCCATCTCTTTGGTACAGAAGATGGGTTGAGCCTTAATGAAGGGACTTCAGCCAAACCAGCAGAAGATGATTGGAGGGTCCCTTATTCCCTGTGCTCAGGGAATTTTTCCATACAAGGATATAATTGGAAATGGAAGACCTAAACTACAAACTGCAGACTTACTTTTCCAGTGATGCATCCACCTCCTTGGATTAATGCAATAACCATACAGAGACTTTGCAGTTGCCTTTAGGGCCAGAGAGTTCAGTTTTATGGAATTTGGGGGGAAGTCTGAACTCTGTTTTTCCAAGTATAAGTTGACATTCCCACAGTATAAACACACAGGCCATAACATTCAAATCCTGTTCTACAGGTTGGTGTATCCCATTCTAATCAAGCTGTTTTCCTCCATGGGGTCACATACCAGCTGAGGAAGACAGTGAGTCATAAATAGTGAGTTGCAGCTTAACATGCCAGGGTGTCCTAAGCAGAATACAATATTTGAGACAACACAATGATTGCAAAACCCTTAAATACTTTCCTAACATTAAGACTGCAGTTATCCCATAAACTTAGTGGGACTGCTGTCATAACTGATGTCAGACACAGCTTAGTTATCTACGTGAACATCACTCAAAATCACAGAATCTATCAGGTTGGAAAAGAGCTCTGAGATCAAATCCAACCTAAGGACCCATCACCACCTTGCCAAACAGACCATGGCACTGAGTGCCACATCCAGTCTTTCCTTAAACATCTCCAGGGATGTAACCCCACCACCTCCTTGGGCAGCTCATTCCAATGTCTAATCAACCCTTCTGCAATGAATTTCATCCTAATGTCCAACCTAGAACTGTCTTGGTGCAGCTAAGGACTATGTCCTCTCATCCTGTTTCTGGTGGCCTGGCAGATAGATAAACATTTATTACTTCCCTTAAAAAATGCTCTGCAAATTTCTTGCCTTTGCAGTGTGGTAAGGTTTAAAGAAAACCCAAAATCGAACAAAAGTTTTTACTCACTTGAAAACCCTAAGTCAGCTTGAAGCCTCAAGGTACAATTCTAGCTATAGATGATAACTATCTGCTTTTGGAGACAGAGCAGAGTGATTGGTGCCACACCTTGAGGTCTTTCACTTTATGTCCTGAGTGACTGTAAATGACTTCTGCTGAAGGTTGTGAAATGAAAGATGTCTTAGACAATAAAATCTCCTTTAGCTCTATTTACATTGAAGATATGGGGGTTTTTCAGCACTGTAATACTGTGTTTCATTTCAGATGAGTTAATTTCTGTGGTTACATCAGAAAAAAGACTGATTCAAGTCAGAATCAAAATGGCTTTTGATTGTACATGGAGAAATAACGAACTGTGAACCAATAAAAATTAATTATGAACCATGTAAAATTGCTTTCTCAACCTAAGCCATTATTGGTTTTAATTTTATTTTTTATGAGTCTATTTGAAAGCCAAAAGAAAACAACTTGAACTAAAAGATCATTTTTAGAATCTAGGAACTAAATATTTGGTGATGTTTAAGTTAACGTGTCTGTATTTTTGAGTTCTTACATGCCTTTTTTTGCTTGACTGAAATGAGTTTCAGTGTTTAGCCATTTTATTATGTTAATTAAGTGTTAATTTCTGCTGCCTGTCTCACTCCAAAATTCCATTTCTGGGAGGATATTACTTGCTAACAACCTCCTTGTCAGTTCTCAATATGGAATGACATTTAAAAAGTGGAGAAAGCACTCTGAAAATGATAGATTTCATATGAGTAGCAGGGTTAGCTCAAATGTGTTTTTGTGAACTGGGCACTCTATCTTTTGAGTAATAGGTGAAGGATAACTTTATTAAGTAACCTAAAACCTAAAATCAAGACAAAAATGAGGAGATTTAGAAGGCCCTCCATCTTAGACAGAACAGCCAAGTACAAGGACCTGACAGGTATGATAAAGAGCTTAGATGTTCTTCTAATATTGTTCTTGCCATAAGCCCCCAGGCTTTGTTCTACATGCTTAGTTAAACTGTTTTTATCTTACATAAATCCTGGTAAGCTACTTTAAGATCCATCAGACTACCTCAATTGCCATTTAAGTGTTTTTTTCTGCACTAACTGCTTCTTGTTAAATAGTTTGACATTTATGTGTCTAGACTTGGGTTGTTTTGATATTGATTTTGGAAAGAATGATAATGGAGTATAGTGGTAATATTACTTTTGCTGTCATACCTAGTAGCAATATATCTCTTTGAACTTCTTGTGTTAGGAGCAAAATCTACACATATGTAGGTCTAAATTTAGGAGGTTCTTCAAAGCTAGTATTCTGCTTTCAGTATTTTTCTGCTGCTACTAACATTTCGTCCTTACATTGCTGAGAATCTTTATTTTGAGGAAAATGTGTCAGAACACAAAGCTTCCAGGTCAGTGTCTGCACAGGAAAGAAGGTTGTGCTATCAGCTAACTCTCTCCCTCCCTTCTCCCTCACTAATGATCTTACTGTGGGTATGGAAAGCTGCTTTCTGGGGATGCTTAAAGTGTACATAGTAAGCCAATCACTTTTAAGATGTTTACTGCTATCTGTTAAATGAGATGAGCTTTAGGCTGATTTTCCACCTCATCCCCCACCCCAATGTGTTTTGTTGTTTGCCTGTCTCAGATCAAAATACTGGAAAGAGTCCCATTTCTCTGGCTTTGGTTTAAATAGGGTTACCTAATGTACAACTGAGACAAAGAATTTTAGGCAGAAAATGAGGAAGTCACCAATTAAAAAAAAAAACAAAACCTCCACCACGAGACAGGAAGTCCTGAACTATGAGATACACAAGCCATGAAAAGGAAGGTCAATCATCAACATCATAGCTTTATAGCTTTATAGCAACCATCAACCAATACAGCTTTACAATACTGGTATTAAAATATCACATCAAATATTGTACCAATTTTGTATGCTTAAATCTTCAAAGTCAAGCTGATGACAATGTTGACCATTAAAACTGCCCAGGTGCTTTCCTCAGCTTTAATTTCAAGCCTTTCATAGTGTAAGAATATGGAGGCCATCTTTTGTGAGCAGAAGGAAAGAAATTTCACCTGGAAACAATTGAATTAGACTTTTTCATGCTTTTTTTTTTTTTTTTCTCTGCCTCTTCCACAGGGGCTTCTTCTCCTCTGTTCTCATCTGCTTGCTTCCACACTCTGCTGATATTGGGGCAGTGGAAGTGTGTTGGGATGGGCACGTGGGGATGGCACCTCAGCTGCTGCAGCTGAGACTCCTGATATGTCCTCAGTTGCACAGGTCTCCAAGGTGTTACAGCTCTGCTGTCCTTCCAATAATTAGATATGAGCAACTTCAAAAAGGACATTTCTGGTCTAAGCAAATATATCCTGAACTAGTCAGCAAAAAAATACATCAATATTAAATACATAAGTAGAGAACGTGTAAGGTAGTAGTTTCCTGTAATTTCCTGAAAGTGAAGAAAATCAAATATTGTCGTCCTGATTTTTCAAGTTTTTCTAAAGCCTTCTGATGTTTGCATTTTTGTACAGAACTTTCTCACAAACTTTATGTAAATAACTTATTGTTTTCATTCTTTTATGGGGGACGAGCAACTTGATGGACTGTTGGGTTGCCCAGTGACATTGAGGAGGTAGCTCTGTCACCCTCCAATGACACTGGCATTTCAGGAAGATATAAAAATGGAGTCAGATTTTTAAGAAACAGTTTTTCGTTTGCCTTTAAAAGAGCTGCTCCATGTCGTTTGCATTGTGTCCTACAGTGACAACATATAATCTGCCTTTTTCTATATTCTTACACTCTACTATCTGGGAGACGTCTCTCTCCAAGATTCTAATTCTTCTTGTTCATTATGTGTGCATTACAGCTTTTTTTGCTAAGCAAAATAAAATACTGGACAGTGGCTGAGGTCCTTGCAGCGTGATTTAGAACACTTCACATCCCTGGGCTCAGGGCAGATCTCTCACAGTGCAATGGTCAGGAGGAAAATGGCCCCATGAAACCCTCATCTGTGATGATTTCAACAGGATTAGCCAAACATCATACTCAAGAAAGGGAGTGAACTTTAGTTCAAAAGTAGTGAGTGCTGCCCAGCCAAGCATTTACACTCAGAAGATGGCTAAGCACTGCAAAACCCATGTTTCTCTCAGTAGGAAAATATAAGCACCAGGCCATTTTTAAATTTATTTAAGGAATTGCCAGTAAGCCTTAATTATTCCACTCCCCAGGTCACTATCAATCTTAGTGGACAGGTATTGAATTTTTAAATTATGTGTTTCTAAGTGAAAAGAAAATCTCATGGGTATTTATTTCATTTCACAATGATAATATATGTATTACAGTCTGTTCTAGGAAAAGCCAGCCTAAATAAGCAAATTCTTTAAACTCATGGACTAAGGCCAGAGTCTCCTTTATCTGTGTCTCCTTCTCTATCAATGTGCTGAAATCTGTAATAAGTGTAGAATTGTAATACATGTAGATCCAACTCCAGTTTCCACCATAGTGATGTAAAATGACTGCCCCAATAACTTTCATGGCCACTGAGAATTTAGTTTCCCAGTAATTCTAACATTTCAGGGTTCAAGGACCATTCAGCTATTACTTTTCTTCACTCAAATATTTTGTGCAGTCTGACATTTGCTGGTCATTTTTACATAGTTGTACTATGTAAATAAATTTTAGATTTTCAGGGAAAAATATCCCTTCCAGGAGTTCTGGTGACTGCTTCAGTTTTATGTAATCCTTGTGTAAACTTGATGGGTTTGACTTCACACTGTAATTTCTTTTGCAGAGGGAAATGCACATTGCCTCTATCTTTGGCCCAGCAAAACTCATCTTTGTCCAGGACTGTCCATCAAATCCTGTCCTCTCTGGTTTCTTCTTAAATAAAAATTTCATGCCTGTTAACTCCAGTGCAATTTATGATTTCAAGATCACATGATCGTTCTCATGAAAAACATGACAGAGCAACACAGGTAGAAAGCAGCACAATGTTTCTGTATGTCATGCTTGAGGGCCATAATGAGACATTGATGCTAAAAATGAGTTCTAAAATTTCACTCTAAATACTGAATAACAGAACCCAGTTCCTCATCTTCAAGGTAAGGCAGCCTCCCATCCATAGACTGAACCCTGCCTTTTCTGACCCTTACCTAAAACTGTGGAAAAATCTTGGAGTGATAAAATATACCCGAGACATCATGTTTTTTTCTCTGAGTTATCTGAGTAATAGAGCTAGGTGCCCAGGCCTGCACAATACTCAGCAGAAAGATGTGGGAGCTTCTAAAGGTCTATTTCACTCAGCAGAATCCAGATGGATAAGACAGGGGCTGAATTACCCTCTGGAAACTCTTGTTTTAGATGCCTATTAAGAAAATTTGGCCAACTAACTTAGAATAAATGTCTACCAGCAAAATAAAGTGGAAGGCAATAATTTGTCATGCAAAATATAAGATACTGGGTGTTTCAGCAGTCTGGGCTCTGTGGAGTATATTCAAGGTGCCTAAATTTAGCCTTTCACTGTAAGTTTCCATTACAGTCAGTTTGGTGAAATGGACATTGCAAGGACCTTTTTCACCTGCTTTATCCATCTGTATTTAATTCCACCTAGCTCCAAAATGTAGTCACCATTCCCACTACCATTTTATAAAATTCCTTGAATTATATAAAATTCAACAGATTATTGAATCTCTCATAATTCCTAATGAGAGAAAAACATAGACAACTGCTCAGTCTGCCTTACACAACAGGAGACTATCCACTTCAATTTTAATATTGGTATGACGCAGTGCTCTACCCTTCCAGGTATTTGTCTGGAGCATGTCTGCAGAGGTGATGGACACTTTCCACATGCATGATGAGCAAAAGTGAATGCTCCTCTTGGTAAACCAGTGAGTGCTGTACCTGAAGCTGTTTAGTTCTCTTGTCAAAACACAAAGCCCAGATCTTAAAAAAAATCAAAATAAGTGAGAAGAAGACTACAATTAATGGGACCTAGTCCTTGAGGGATGTAATTAATCATCTTTGAATTGGAATGAGCTTGGAATTTTTATGGGAAAAATAAATCCATGTCTGTTTGGGGTCAAACATAGATATTTTTACTGTATGGATACTGGTCTGTTATGGGGGAGTAGTAGATGAATAAGACTTATTCTTTTCCCTAATTCTGGGTAAAATCTTAGAGTGGTTGCTGTTTATAATAATTGTGACATTTTATACAGTTTTGTGACTAATTTGACTCAAATTATTTTAGTGTTACATACTTCTGTTTTCATTTCATCATATANTGGAAACCTTCATGGACCAGATGTTTCTTTCCTAGATTGCCAAGGCTTCAGGGTACATTAGAGACAGCTTAATAAGCCTAGTAACACAGTGGTGGTCCACAGAACTTGCCCATTTTAGGTCTCATAAAGTCCTAGTAAAAGTTCTAGTTTCATAGGCTTCCCTGAAAAACTCAGACTGGTACTTTTAGTCCATAAAATTGCCAAAATATTTTGAAACTTTAGAAGCTGGTTTGTAAACACTTGTGAAATCAGCTGAATACTGAAACTGGAATGGAGTAATTAATTTTAAATGAGTCAAAGTGTCATTTTGGTGGTCAAAAACACAAGCCATGTTGCAAGCTGTGAGATTTCTGCAGCATCTAAAGGTCAGCTTACCCTTTTCCCTATAGGAAGTGACTTGGTATTGAGGCAGCCACACACTGCCAGCTCCTTTGGCAGAGCTTGGAGCCGAGACGAGCGCGGTACCAGGAAAGAGCAGAGCAGTGAGGAGTGGCCTTTTCCTAACAGCTCATGGTGCTCACATGGAGAACTGAGAATTCCCACAGCCTGGGGCTATCCTGGTGTTGGGACACCTTGTGGATGCTCAGAGTGCCCACTGTCACACAGCCAGTGTGTTTTGTGCACCACCAGCACACCTGAGGGTCATGGACCTGCTGTGGAGGTGTCTGTCCATCATCTGCCCCAGAGAGCAATGGGGGGACCCTGGGAGAGCTGTAGCCTGGGATCATGGGATCAGCTGAGGTCTTGAATATGTCTGGAATGGAAAGAAAGCTTCAGGGGAAGAGATAGTTGATGGTAGGACACTGGACAGAGGAAGAAAAGAAGGCAAGCAGAAGACAGAGATATCAGCTAGTGGGTACATCAGGAAGGCACCAGTAAACAGAAATGCTCCATGAAGATGTACCTATTGTGAAATAAAAATGGATATGTCAAGGGAAGGTAGAAATTTGAGAAAAGGGTGTAGACAGATAAAAAAATAAAAGTGTAGACAGATAAAAAAATAAAAGTGGAGAAGGACATACATGATAGAGAAGACCAAGAAAAAATGGTTTTGTTCAGGTCAGTGCTAATCAGAGTCAGCAGAGATAATAGGGCTTTGTCCAGAATGTACAGAGTGATGACTATTTACCTTCAAAGGAGAATTTGGATTCTAGCTGCCCTTGCTGTTTGAATAATCTTACACTGTCTAAGTGAGCCTCATGAACATGCCAGGGAGATTTTACAATCCAGAAATTGGACAACTATTCCTGCTTTTTAATGTGATAGCAATAAACAAGTATCAAGTGTGGGAACAATTATATAATAATAAAAAGGAGATGAAGAATGTACATGTTCCCTTTTCCCATCCAGAAAAATAACCCTCTTTGTTGGAAATTAAACTTTTTTCCAGCAGACTGCAATGATAAATAGGAATGGGTGTAGTTAAAATAAAAATCACTCTAAGAATAGCAGTTCTGGTTCTTTGTAGTCCAGTTGGAAACCACTGTAATTTGAAAACTGGACACATGACAATGGCAAAAGACTAGAGTCTTGATAACTTGCAGGCTCTACAGGTGGACCAAGTATGGAGTAATGAGACCCAATAAAAATAATGGTTGGACAGATATTGAGTCCATAAAATGATGGCAGCCAGGCACGGAGTATAATCCGATACAGATGTAGGTGTATCGCTCCGAATAGTTTGCACTCTGTTTCAACAATAAAAATGTGTGATGTTTCCAGTACTCGCCACCAACCATATGAGAAAATAAGTTTTTCATCTGGTTTCAATATAAAACACACCATCCTAAAATCAATTGATATTTCATACTCTTTGTATTCTTCTTTCCTGCACATGCAGGAAGTATTAATGGTGACATGATTGTATGTTACTGCAGTTTAACAAAATGATCAGGAAGACAAGCTATGTTAGCAACATTATTCAGACATTTAATAGCATTTATCCTTTTAACTTCATTATAGTGAATGCCCCAAGGCCCAAAGAAAGTTATTTTTAACATGACTTCAGACAGAATGGAGTAACTTCTCATATGAACATGCACTGCCCCTTTACAAAGATATATTACCAAGGCTCCAGGATACAAAATTAAGGGGCTGCCACCCCTTATTTTCTTCTGTCTCCCCTCTGCCCTCATTCTTCCTTGCAACCACTCCATGTGGTCAGTACTCTCCAGTTTCTCCCTAAGGTCAGAAACAAAAGTCTCAGCCCTGAGGCCTTCACAGCTGTTACCACTCTCCAGATGTCAGCACTTGCCTGTCCCTTGTCCCTCTTTCCCCCTCCTCCAAAAAAAACCCCAAATCTGTTTAAGCTTGCATCTTTTCCCATGTCTCCCTCCAGAAAGCAGTACAGGCTTCTCCAAGAAACTGAGTATGTGTGTATCTGCTTGTGCATGAAAAATGATCTTTTTCTCAGTAAGTATCCCCAGCGTCCCCTCCCAAAAGGGGAGGAGCAGGGAGGGAAAGAAGGAAGAGACCTTGTCCTGTCTTGAACACAGCAGAGTCCTTGGATGCCATCAGATGCTGGTGATCCCATTAGTGCCCACAGGGCCAAGTGCTGCTGTCACTCCCCCAGATAATTAACCCCACCTTCCCCATTGCTCACTTCAATGAGAGCAAAGCTTCCAATGTTGTAACCACTTTGCTGCAAGCCGCTGACAATTTTAAACTGCATTTATAGATCTGATTGTACACGGTCTTGCTCTATTTTTGTTTCTCTTCTCCCCTTTCATTTCATTTGGTATGCTCATTCCCTTCTGTTACACTTCTTCATCACCCTTTGATTTTTCCACTCTTAACTCCTCAGTTCCTGTTCTTGTCCTGTTTTCCTTTACCTAACTACTTTCATGCCTTAACCACATTTTTTCTTCTTGGTTTGTTTTTCTTCATCCCTAATATTTGTTTATTTATTTGGTGCTGTCAGGTTGGCTGATGGCACTTCTGTAATTATAGCAACTAGTCCCAGCAGTTGCTCTTTGGTTCTTGCAACATTTCCTACCTTTTAACTTCTTTTCTTCTTGAAATATAAATTTCAATTATATATTTGTCACCTCTTGTGTGAGATGAAAAAGAGATGATTCTCTGCTCAACAGACTCACTTTCAGTTTTCTCCTTTGTCTCATAAAAAATCAATTTTGTTGGACTATTATTTTAGCAATGCAAAGGATGAAGAGTGAAGGCAATCTCAGGATTGTCTTTCATGGATAGTTTTCTTCCTTGGTCTCTTTTTCAAGGATGTCCCCATGCAATGAAGAGTATTTTCATGGCTGTGAAGCACTGTACATGTTGCTCATAGACCTGTCTCCCCCTGTACTATGAATCTCCAACATGGGCTTCTCATCTATTTCCTGTATTGTCCTTTGTTAAATCTGTGATTTTAATCATTTCACTCAAGGGATGCTCACTGTTCCTGGTTTTTTTCCATCTTCTCACATAGTTCTTCCATGGGCTTGACCAGTCTCATATCAGTGGGACCCTTCATTGTTAACTGCCTTTCCCTTAACATCTAGGTTAGCAACAAGTGCACATCAGACAAAACACAATTTTTCCATATTGCCTTGCTCAGGTCACCCTCATGTCTCCCCCAGCCTCTGTCGTGTTAAGGTTTATCCACCTATTATTAAACATAAAAGGTACTGGTTGTGTGGTTTTTTTTTTTTTGGTTTT